>JAJOOF010000111.1:0-22339 GCA_029582545.1 Solanum lignicaule
TCCTTAGATAAGAGATCATAAAGTTATTTTATATAATTTAATCAAGATTTTAACGTTTACTTAAATTGACTCAACTTAATATTTTTCTCCATAATGAAACTCCACCATTAGTAATAACATATTTTTATTAATTTTTCTTTCACAAACCAAAACAGAGAATTGGTGCTCAATCATTGTTGAAACTCGAAGTTTCAAATTTTGAAAATGGATTTTTACAAATATGCTCAGTTTCAATTAGGTATTGTTGCAAAAGATTGATTATATATTGAGAAGTATAAAACTTAAATTCTAGGTGGTATTAGGGGTGGACGTTCGATTCTTTTATTTGGTATAAGCGAATTTCGGTTTGATTCTTTGGTGTTTGATTTTGAAAAAGTGTGCATTGAATACCGAACTAAACTAGTTCGATTCAGTTCAATTTTTTTAACTTCGGTTCGATTTAATTCGATATTTTTAAAATGATATTTTTGTGCAAATTTGAAATAAAATGAGAACAAGATTATCAAAATATTTAACTAAATATAAAGTTTGAATTGAAGAAACATATTTAGTAATTTGAAGTTTTGAACAATAAAATATTTTCTCTTTTTGTTTGTGAGCTACAAATCATCACACGTCCCTTGTTGTTAAATGGACAATACTGCACATGGGGTGAAAAATGAAAATGAAAGATTTTCTTAAATTAGAGGACTACAAATTATGGAGATTAGCTAATGAAAGTTCATAAGTTCCCACCAAGAAAATGAGCAACAATAGGAATAAGGGGATAGAGCTCCAATTTCTGAAATGTGCTGGATAAAAATTAAATTTTGATATTAATATAATTTAATATCATCTTAAAATTATTTAATAAAACTTATGTTATTCGGGGCACTGAAGAATCACGACCCTTACACCTAACTGAAGAATCAAATTTTCTAAAAAAAAATGCTAACATCAAACCAAAACACCAAAATCAAATTACTTCGATTTGATTTGATTTTTTGGTACTTATATCCATCCCTAGGTGGAATAGTATAGTTTTTGAGGTATTTTTGGATGAATTTGGTGCTTGAATTCAAGGAAGGAGATGCAATTAGTTTTTTGTATAATAGTGTATAAAATTGAATATTATTATAAGTGAATGTATAAATACCATTTATAATTTAAAATACTATATATAGAGTGTATAATATTGTATATCAAGTTTTAAAACGTTTTTGTTGTAATGACCCATATTTTTAAGGGTATTGGCGGAAAATTCCTTATATTTATCTACGTATTTATTAGTCGTTAATTTGAAAAATAAATAATGATATGAAAATAATGATGATAATTATCATATTAAAGTTATTAGATAAAATAGTTTGAGAATATGGGATTTCAGTTTGGCTATTACGAAGCTATTGTTTATCATATGTATTATTTCACTGTAATATTGAATTGAATCCTAATTTAATTATGCAGGTTTTGATTTTAATTTATGATATGAATATTAATTTATTAGGCACAATATTCATTAATAAGTTTATGGGATGGTGATATCGAGATGCGCTTAGTGTAGATGTTAAGATTTAACTTTAAGTTTAAAATTTAATGAAATTGATATTTGAACTGATTTTTTATCCAAAAATTAAATATAGCAATATGGGTGTCATTATAATAATAATTGTATTCTTATGAGGATTATATATCTGAACAGATGTTGACCATCTGAAAGCATTACAGAAGAGCAAATTTGGAATTTGATGTTTGAGATTCCATTAGAAGCAAGCAGAGATTTCTTACGTCTTTAAAGTGTTAGTTTTAATGTACTAAATAAATATAAGGGTAATGGATAATCAGGGATCTCGTATTAATTAGAGAACGAGCATTTATGTGGATACTAATATCATATCATGGTGGAATTTACATGAAATTGATTATTGGTTGATAGTATCCCAAAAGTTGTGATATGATTGAATTGTTAAGACTTGTGAATTATGTAAACCTGATGGTGATTGGTGATCCTTAGTTGCAGGATTGATTAATGAATCCATATTATATATTTGTTCATACATATTCATATCACTCTTATTGTTGCATGATGATTATTGATTGATAGTGTCCTTTGAGTCATTTATGAGACTCGTATTCTCATTATGTCGATGAAAGATGATTCTGGCAAGTGACATCATGCAAAGCCGGTGGAAAATGATTCCGGCGAGTGTAATTATGTCGATGGAAAATAATTTCGGTGAGTATTATTATGTCAATGGGAAATAATTCGGGCAGGTATATGAACCTCATGAGTCCCCTGGGTCCTGACTATCTGATAGAGGAAGCGGTATACATCGAATTTTTGCCAATGCATTACATTTAACCTACATAGCTTTTCATATTGATTTGGTATTGAGTTGTTGAGATGATTGTGGTATTGATTTGATTTGATATATATGAGACACGTTGTGTTATCATCAGTTACAATAGTTTTAAAAATGTATTTTTTAATTGTTATGTTAAAGTGATTTATTTTATGAAGTAATTATACTTAATATTTTAGAATACACATTGTTATCGCTTCTAAGAAAGATTAGTAATCAAAACTTGCTGAGTACACGTGTTTTTCATTCACTCTATACTTGTTGCACCTTTTTACATTCAGGAAGTAAGCCAGATACTAGAGGTACTTGACTTGTTGTGAGTGAGATTTCTGATTGTTAGAATTTAGGGTGAGCTTCTTTCTCTTCAGCTTCTTTATTTTCTGTCGTATTTCCTTCTAGACAGCTATTTTAATTTTCAGACTTGTTTCATATTTAATAGATGTTCTTGTACTGATGTCACCAGATCCTTGGGTAGTTTGATTTTAACGTTTATCCTGCACTTATACAAGTTAGTTGCTTAATTCAATATTATTTCTGCATTAGCTAAAATCTTAGTTGGTAATAAAGGAACAAAATTCGCCTATTGGGTAATAAGTGCCCGCACAACCTAATGAAAATTTGAATCGTAACATTTGTAAAAATAAGTATATGAAAGTTTTGTATATTGTTGAATACCGGATGTATGTTGTTGTATATTGGATTGAATTTAAACTAAATATTTCTAACGTAAATTTTGCGATAAATTTTTATAATATAAGTTCAATAATTTTTAAAAAAAATCCTAATTCTTATTGGTTATGCACTGATTAAGAGTCCGCTACCTAAAGTAAGAAAAGACCATGTGACATAAATAATGGATGAAAAAAGAGTTCATATTTTCTACCCAATAACATTTTTTGTGTGTTCTACAAGAAAAAGTTAACGTCCCCCGTTAAATATGTTATCGGATTCTCTCAAAAAATTAAAAATCTACATAACCACTTAAAAAGTGTGTTATGCGAACCTCCATGTAGTTTTTGGAGGTTTGCTTGGACAAAATTGTCTATATGCTATACATATTTTGGGGAAATTGTATATAATAGCAAACTATTAATTTAAATTAAATGCTATAAATATAGTTTGATTTAAATGTACCCCATAGCAAACAGTTGTTATTTCACCTCTCTCCTGGTGACTCTCGCTCGCCACTCTCATTCTCTCCCTCGCCTCTCTCGCTTTTTATACAAACGCAAATGTATAAAATGTGTTTGTGTTTGTATAAAGCGAGAGAAAATTGTATATATACATACATTTTCGTTCCCCTCTCTCCCCTCTCCCAGATCTCGCTCGCTCACTCGCCTCTCTCACTTTATACAAAAACGCAAATGTATAAAATGTGTTTGTGTTTGTATAAAGCGAGAGAAAATTGTATATATACATTTATTTTCGTTCCCCTCTCTCCCCTCTCCCAGATCTCACTCGCCACTCTCCCAGATCTCGCTCGCTCACTCGCCTCTCTCACTTTATACAAACACAAATGTATACATTGTGTTTGTGTTTGTGTTTGTGTTTGTGTTTGTATAAAGCGAGAGAAAATTGTATATACAAATACAAATGCATATATTTTCGTCCTATACGCTTATGATTATACAAATATGATCTTCCCCTGCCAAGTTTTCTTTTGTCTTTCTCGCTTTATACAAACACAGATTATACAATTGATCTTTTGTACATGTATACCAAAGCAGATTATACAACTGCTTTCTTTTGTATAGTATAGCGAAATTATACGACTGCTTTCTTTTGTATATGTATAGCGAAATATACATATTTATGTTTGCTATAGAGCGCAATTATGCAAACTATAGGTATAGCATACAAATAAGATTTTTGTGTTTGCTATATATGAAAGTTGTTCTACATATTTTATGGTCCAAGCCCAAACTCAAGAGGAGAAAAATTGAAGCCCAACGAAGTTGATTTTGCATGTCTAAGTAGAGGCCTAAAGAGAGTTCTAGAAGAGAAACTTTTCAAATAAAAAACATATCTCAAATAGCACGAGACTGAAATCCTACTTTTATGAAAATAATAAATAGAAAAAACTTTAAATTTGAACTAAGAAACATTTAAATTAGAAAAATTCTAAACTGAAAAAATAAGTAAAATGAATGTCAAACTTCTTCCCGAACAAATAAGGAAAGAAGTGCCAAAAGAAAATTCTTTGACTTCTTGGGCACCAAAATCTCATGTGTAATGCTTCGTCGATGTGCTTGCTTCAGCGTGTTTCGGGAAAAAAATTAGAATCTATTTCCTTTGTTCTACTTTAATTTAATTAGTTTAAGAAAATTTTAAAAAAATTATTTCTTTTTTTCTACTTTAAATTAATTATTATATAATTTTTTCAAAATTATGAAATTCGTTTTAGCTATGACTTTTAGTTTTAAATTTAAGACCGGAGACGTACCTGCTTCAGCGTGTTTCGGAAAAAACTTTTAAGAAATTTTTTCCTTTGTTCTACTTTAATTTAATTAGTGCATAATTCTTTCGAAATTATGAAATCCATTTTGGCTATGACTTTTAGTTTTAAATTCAAGACTTCACGCCTACATGTCTACTTTAGCGTGTTTCGGAAAAACTTTTTAAAAAAATTATTTCTTTTGTTCTACTTTAATTTAATTAGTGTATACTTTTTTCGAAATTATGAAATCTAGTTTAGCTAAGACTTTTAGTTTTGAATTCATATTCTTTAGTTATAGTTTTATTATTTTGAATGTCGGTAATATTTATTTATATCTTGTAACTACTTTGTGTAAAAAAATCAACGATCCGTGACGAAAAATACTTAAATCATGGAGATCTTAATGTACCTCTTCACATTAAATTTGCGCAAACAAAAAGTAATTAACAACTTAAATATTTAAAAAGTATATTAGAATTCAATCAACTTTCTAAATTTTATCTATATCACATAAATTAAAATAAATTAATACTAAGATATTGGGCCCGTGCTGACACGGGCACCTCTGTCTAGTTACAATAAGAAAAATCAGTTTCTTGAACTTTCTTTGGGCCTCCATTTGGACATGCAAAATCAAGGGAAAATTAGCAATCAAGTCATAATACCTAACATAATTAGTCAAAACAACAACACTTTAAAATATTTATTTAAAATGTCAAAATGACAATATTTTAGAAAATAATTTGTATTCAGATTTTATTATTTAAATTTCCTATTATTTTATCAAAACAGTCCTATATTGGACCAAATTCTAAACCAATAATCGTTTAAAAAGACAAAAACAATTACACCACTACCCATTACCCTTATTTCCCCACCTTTTACTTTTTCTTTCCTCCACCTTTCACTTTTTCAGCTTCTCTTTCTTCAAAATTCTCACAAATTGTTCAACAAAATCTCTATTTTAATTCAAGAAATTTCTCGATTGTTAAACAAAATCTCTATATTAATTCAAGAATTTTCTCGATTGGCAAAGGTAATTTCCATTATTTACTGAGTTTTATTTTGATTTGCTTTTTAAAATTACCGATTATGGTGTATATTCTGGATTGTATATATTATGGATTTTCAATCAATTTTTTCAATATTTATGTGATTTTGTTTAGATATTCATCAAATATTTATGTATTTAAGATTTTTTAGTCTTTTAAACCAATTTTTTTTGTGATTTTATTTTAATTTTTCAGATTTAGTAGAATCTAAAAATTCATTTATATGTTTATTTTGTTTGATTTTTAATACATTTATATTTGATATTATACAGGTCTTAATCATGATTGTATTAGCAAGACATTTTTTATATTTTAATCATAACTGTATTAGTAAGACACTTTTTTATTTTATTTTTTTGTAAGACATTTTTTGTATTCATGTGTATACTCTCTGCAGTTTTAATCATGACTGTATTAGGAAGACATATTTTTGTATTTTGTTTTGTAAAAGCAATATAAGTTTGATGAAAATATAATATATAAAATTGTGATGAATACATTATAAGAAGGGAAATACAAATTTATTTGGTATTCATTTAACGTTTGAAATACATCCTGATTTTTGGAATATAAACTGATATTGAAATACATCCTGATTTTTGGAATATAAACTGATCCAAACAAATAGTAACTATAGTTTTAAAGTGAAATAATAATAATATAACAAGACTGGATATTGAAATATAAATACAATTTAGTTTGAATACAATTTATTCTATATTTTATGTTTTCACCAAAAATGTATTTTCAATATCATTTTATTTTACTATTAATTTGTATTTGTATTTTTGTTTCTTAAACTAGAATGTCAAAAGAGTTGTATTCATTATAATTCTATACCAATATTTTTTTGTATTTTAAGTTATACATATCTTTAGGTGTATAGATTGTATTCCATTTTTGGATACAAAACATCCAAAAAAATGGGATACGAAAATCTCATATTGTTACTGTTTATATTAACATAATGGGATACAAAAATATTGTATGCATTCAAATAAAAAGAAAACAACTACGAAACTAAAAAAAAAAAACCAAGCACTTTCAATCATTCTACATCATAATTTGGATACAAAACATCCAAAAAAAGCTAAAAATATCAAAGCATACAAAGATTTCAACGATTTCATCAGAAAAAAATCAACCCACTATAGTCGAGATATACAAATATATCAACCAAACAAATAAAATAATTGACAAAAACAAAAATACATGATGTCGAAATTTCTTGAATTCAATGGAACTGACGAAATTATAGTCGTGAATTTTAAAAACCTTCGTTTCAAGAATATGCCGAATTCAACTCAAAGAAGCTTTGAAAATTATCAATTGAATGATTCGGAAGACAAAACTATTTTTTGCAAAAAAAAATAATTTGGAATTCTTAAGAACAAGGCAAAAAAAAAAACGCTCGAAAGAAAAAATGGCAACATGTGCTCTTTCAAAACATAACTGATTTATATTTAAAATCATTTTTCCTTTTTTGAAATTTATGTTCCATGATTTTCTCTATTCTTTTATTAATTATTTTTATTCTTTCAAATTAATCAATATAAAATAAATACATAACTCATCCCTTAACAAACTAAAATATTGTCATTTTAAATAAATAGTGAAACTATTGCTAAGGAGTCCCACTAAAAGCTAAAATATTGTTGTTTTGAAATTTTCCCCAAAATCAATTCATTTTGGGCCTCAATCGCCTCCTCTTGGGTTTGGCTCTTTTTCCACAATTAACTTCTTGATTTTTTTGAGGGAAAATTTTCAAAACAATAATATTTTAGCATCTAATAGGATTTCTTGTCAACACTTTCAATATTTATTTAAAATGTCAATATTTTGGTTTGTTATAATGCTGTCTATATTTATTTAATTTGAAAGAATTCAAACTTTTAATAACAGAACAGAGAGAATCATGAGAGAAAATATTTCCCTTAGTTTTTGATCCTTAGTTGTTTGAACTTTTTTAAATATAATTTTATCTGAAATGTATTCTGATGAGCTTCTTTAAATATTATTTTGTGTATTCAGATGAACTTCTTTAAATATAATTTTATGTATTCGGATGAACTTCTTTTTACAAACTGAGCACGATAAATACTCATTTCAATTGAAAAGTTAGACCATACCATTCAAAACCTGATTGTATACCATTAGGACGAATACAAATTCAAATCTAAATACAAACTAGCTGGTATACAAAGTGATATTGAAAATACAAAATGAGTCAAATAAAATACAAAATCTATTTTACTTCAATTAGTATGAATACCTATATAATGAATACGTAAATAAACTGTATTTTGGTTATTCAGAATAGAAAATGAATATAAAATCAAATCTAAATACAAACTATCTGGTATACAAAGTGATATTGAAAATACAAAATGAGCAAAATAAAATACAAATTTTGTTTTATTGATGCAATTAGGAACGATACCAATATAACATAAATAAACTGTATTTTGGTTATTTAGAATTGAGAATGAATACGAAATCAAATACAAATACAAAACTTGATGGTATACAATTAGGACAAATACGAAATCAAATCTAAATACAAACTATTTGGTATACAAAGTGATATTTTAAATACAAAATAAGTAAAATAAAATAAAAAATTTGTTTTACATATGCAATTAGGATGAATACCTAAATAATGAATACATAAATAAATTGTATTTTAATTATTTAGAATTGAGAATGAATGGGCAATTAAGCACTTCGATACAACAATTGATTCATCAAGTTCCATGGATTCAATAAGAGTCTTTTCGGAACCATCCATAGAGCAGCGGCGGAGATCTGGAACCCGACAGGGAAACTGCTCGAGCCCAATAGGCAGAGAAGTTGTGGAGTTGGTCTGACTCCTGATCAGACGTAAGAGAGAGCTAATCGGTTATTGTACCCTAATTTGCACAAAGAATTGTCAAATGTTGAAATCGTACAAGTAGAAGAAATTTCTTAACAAGTATAAGAGATAACAATGGTGGAAATAGTAGAGAGAGTGGAGAGATTTGGGGTAAAACCCTAGAGAGAAAATATTAGAATGTGGGGTCTTTTTTTAAAAACTTTTAACGGTCGTAGAGTAGAAGAAATTTCTTAAACAAGTATAAGAGATAACAATGGTGGAAATAGTAGAGAGAGAGTGGAGAGATTTGGGGTAAAAACCTAGAGAGAGAATATTAGAATGTGGGGTCTTTTTTTTCCTAACTTTTAACCGGTAGTAGAGTCAAACTAGGTAACTGATTTAAGAAATAAAAGGATAGTAAATTAATTATATTAGGATACATTATATTTGCTAAAATAATGACATAATGACATTTTCAATAATTATTTTATAATATAGATATTTTAGCTAATTATGTTAGGAATTTTGACTACTTTACTAATTTTCCCTTTTTTTAATTGAAATTCATCAACTTTAATAAAGGTATGCCACCATGTATGTTATCAAATTACACATGTCTTTAATCATGCTAATGCATGCATTGAAGCCTCTTGTATTACTAATATCATGTATTTTCATGCATTAGTTTCATCAAATAGTTATACATATTTTTTAATGCACTCTATCAAACGTCTGTTATCTAGAAAATAATAATTAAAAGAATGGATAAGAAATTTTAACGGGGACATTCACTTTACTTGTATGGTGCACAAGAAAATGTGTTGTAGGTAATATATATATATATATATATATAACGTGTGACTCTATTTAGTATCAAAAAATAATATTCTTTTTCATCCATTATTTGTGCTCACATGGCCTTTTCTTACCCCATTGGCTCTAGACTCTATTTAGTATCTAAAAATTATTATTTTCATTCATTATTTGTGCTCACATGCCCTTTTCTTACCTAAAAATTATTATTTTCATTCATTATTTGTGCTCACATGGCCTTTTCTTACCCCATTTAGGTTCCGGACTCCGTTTTAGTATCTAAAAATTATTTATATTATAGCGCTCTTTAATATCCTTATTAAAACATTGTTTGATATTTTTAATCATGATAAGAGGGGTTGCTTAGAATTTAGATGATAAACATCCTCTACCACTTAGAAAGTAACAGTGATTTGGGGAAAACAAAGAAGTAATAAATGTTTTCTTTAATTTATTGGAGTTAAGTATCTTCTAGAATGAGGCTCCTCTCCATTACTCATTCTCTTCCCTTCCCCGAGTTCTTACTTAGATGGGAGCCACAAGTCATAATTAAAAATTAAAGATTGAGATTAATTATCTAAATCAAGGTCCTATCAATAATTAGAAAAACAATCAATTTGTATATTTACTTCTTAAAAAAAAAAAGGTCAATCTCATAATTCTAGCAAAAATATCTCATTCATAAATTTAGAAAGAAAAAAAATCGTATAGGGAGACATCAATAACAACATACGAGTGTAATATCTTAAGTAGGTATGAAGAGGATTGTGTGTATGCAACTTTCCACCCTACCTTGCCAAAGTTTAGAGACTATTTCCGATAAACCATTGGCTCAAGACATAGAGGGAGAATGAAACTAAAAGTATCTAAAGAACAGTCCACATTTTTTTTTCTTTTGGGCCAAAAAAAAAATTAAGGGTGAGAATCATTTACAGCAAAAGCCTATACAGGAAGATGGCAAGTACATCCATGCGCAGAAAATAATTAATAGACAATCACTTGAAGATGCAAGGGTGTGGTATGTTTTTGAAACATCATGCTTTCTTTTATGCCTTGAAAATTTTGGCATCAAGAAATTCTAATGTAGTAGTTATACAAGTAGCTAGCTAGTATGTGGCACCAAAATCAAACCATGTATGTCATTCCTACTTGGATAATATTCATGTGAGGAACGCGCATTGTTGCAGCACCTCCTCTACAATTCTTCCTCATGAATGCATAGAAGTAATTTATGCTTAATTTCTTGATGAACCAAGAGTTCTTCTTTGCCCTCACGTCCCCGTGTCCAAGCAAGTATGTAAATCCAGATTCTGTGGCTTCTCGGAGAGCAGAGAGCTCATATTCCAGACTAGGATCTTCATCAACTGGCATAACACTGGCTGGTAATGTCAGAGATGCTTCTGATGTTGATGCTCCTGAAGTTTCCATTCTTTGATCACGCATTAATGGAATCTTAAGCTCGTCCATCCCATCACCATCTTGTATTTCAGACTCATCCCTTGACCTCACAGAAATGCTATCAAGGTCTGGTTGATTCAGGTTGATTTCCAAAGCAACATCCAGGGCCTCCTTTCTTAGAAACTTCTCAAGGCTATCTACCAAAAGTTGCTCAAATGCATGATGATCCTCTTTTCTGACATCTTTATAGCCATATCTAGCTACACAGCGGAACATATGATAGTCCTTTGGACCAACCCTTCGAAACAAGAACCTTTCTTCCTGAGGGACAACAGGTACTGGCACATATTTGATGCAGACAAAGACTATCACAGAGTGAATAGCTGGAAGATCTAATAGAAACTGAGCAAAAATAGAGGGAATGCCTTGAACCAGCTCATTGTATAGTAAACCAATCCCTGGTACCCTTACCGTCCCAAGAGAAGAGCCAAGCTCATGCATGAAATCCATTGAAATCTTCTGCTTGACCTCACTCTGGTACTTCAAGACACTCCCATAGTTCCAAATATACATCACACAGAGGAACCAAGAGGCAAAAACTAGCGGAAGCCAACCACCCTCGAAGATCTTGGATAGAACAGCAGACATATAAATAAGCTCTATAGTTCCAAATATAAGTGGAAACAAGATAGCCAGAAACAAATTTGTTTGCCATATCAGTAGCATTACGACTGTAACCAAAGTCGTGCTAACCATCATGACACCAACTTCAGCTATGCCTGCAATAGAGAAGGATAACTTCATAGTGAATATGCTCAAGCGGGGATATCTAGTAATGATTGGAACTCATTTCCATACTCAATAACTTGAATGAATAATTCAATAGAAAAATGAAACAGCACTCAAATGCCAAGGAGCAAGCACCCCTAGAACCTTTTTCTTTTCTTTCTTTCATCTCTCTTTTCTTCTCCGGAAACATTTGTTATAATATATTGGTATAGCTAGAGCTGCTTGAGGAAGCGAATGTGGAAGAAGGAATGCAATTGAAAGGGAGGAAAAACGACGCTGATTCAAGCAAGTACTCCTATCAGTTTTATTTTGTATGATACTGTTTGACTATAAACAGAGTCAAGATAGAAAGAAGGAATTTGACACATAAGATATATACCAAAACTGCCCTTAGTATTTTGTGGTCTTCAACATGTCATGCCACTTCTTAGGAGAGCATCACGTTAAGGGAAAAATGGAATATTAAGATTAAATAGTTTCCCAATATAGTATATATCCATCTTTCTAAATGGACAAAAAAGGGAAAGAGTTCCATATAGAAAGGAAAGAAAGGATGGAGCATTATTAACTAAATACTGAAAAATCTTTTGTTCGTTTGAAGAAAATCCACAAAGTTGCTAAAATGAGGTACCAACCATAGGCATTAGATATGTCTGTCGTGCTCTGGAAGGCAGCAACCACAAGCATGCACATTATCATCAAAAACCAATTAATGACAGGAATGTAAATTTGACCCATGTGCCTCTTTGAGGTGTGAATAATCTTCAATCTTGGGAAGCATCCAAGAGCCATAGCTTGCTTAACACATGAAAATGAAGCAGATATCATGGCCTGGCTGGCAATTATAGCAGCTACTGTTGCTAACCCAAAAACTGGCCAAAAGAGACCATCTGTTGTTGAAAAAAAACTTCTAGTGTCAAAGAAGTACTCAAAAATCAAAACCGTTGAACATTTGAATCTCGAGAAAAAGGAAGCAGCAAAGAGAATATTTAGAAGCTCCCTCTTAGCACTAATACCTGGCACAGAATCATAAAATATTCTCTCAGATGAATTTGGGAATTTCATTAGATAAGCAGCTTGGCCGAAGTAGGCCAAAAAAAGGCAGGGGAACACTACGCTTGTGAAAGCAATCTGCAGCAGTCAACTTAAATCAGAATGGAAACAAATGCTGCTGTCATCATAATTAAGGTAGCTAGCTGAAACTTCAAGTGAGGGCACAATAAAGAAAAATACCTGTATAGACTTCACAGAGAAATGACCTAAATCAGCAAACATTGCTTCCGCTCCTGCAACCATTCATTAAATAACATATCAACTTACCAACAACAGCTACTACTACCATACCTCAATCCCAAACTAGCTTGGCTCGTCTACAGAATACTTCTACCTGTTCCACTCTATTCAGGCCCATTTTATTCCAATACTTGATAATTTGTCTTTAAAGAAAATGTGTTCTATAAAACTAAATAGAAGCATTTGCTAGAGCAGCCAGGAGAAAAGAATGTTCATTGCTTTTGAAAATTGTTCCAATCCTTGTTTCTTATGAATCAGACAATGCATGCTTGCACCTTTTAGAAGACAAGGAATTCTTAGGCACCAACGAAAACTTTGCAAATGTCTCGATCATCATACTTCCCGTAAGTCCGTTACACACAGAATAAGATAAGACAAGGAGACAGCTCCATATAGGTGTATATAAAGTGAAAACTCGGATATCTTCATGCACTAAACTAATTTAGGAACTTTAGACCATACCAAAGGAGAAAATAATTTATTATACCTGTGATGCATAAAACACAGCCACCAAGAGCTGACCATCCATTGATTGAGTTCTTCTTGAAGAACAGATATATATAAGCTGGATTTAAAGCCCTTAAGACAGTTGCATCATGCTTCAGAAGATTATAAACTCCTATAGCCCCTAGACTGAAGAACCATAAAGCCAGGGCAGGTGCAAATGTAAATCCCACTTTGCTTGACCCATATCGTTGTATACTGAACAATACGCCAAGGATGATAATTGAAGTGAAAACAAGAGCATCTGCAAGCAACATTAATAGGGTATTACAAATATTACTACCATGCTTCATCTCGTCATGATTGTTGGATATTAAAATGTTCGTGCAAAGAATTTGCACTGAGAACTTCAACGCATTTCATTGGAGAATATTTAAAATGAAGGCCTGTAATCCTACATATACTGAACTGGCAAATTTTGCCGCTCCACTAAGATTAAAGGTGGTGATTTTCCATATTGCATGAGACCTTAGTTTCACCGCAGTAGATTAATAGCTAGAAGAGCTATTTAAAACGACTGAAATTTTTCTATTGTTGTCTTGGATGGCACTGGAATATTCTTTTACGTCGTGTAGTTTCCCTGAATCATGCCAGGTATCATAATTCTGTCTACCAGTTTTCTATATTGTCCCTTTTGTTCCATGTTGAGATAGAACCTTAATTTATCACTCGTTTTTACGTAGATTTGGCACCCTATTTATCACTCATTGTTATGTAGTTTCGGCACCGTAAAACTGATAGCTAGAAAAGGCATGCTATTTGTAACCAATTTAGCATTTCCAATATAGCACAAATTTTGCAGTTTAATTCTCAGAAGTAGCTAGTAGCAGCAATTACAAGAAGAAAAGAAAACTCACTTGTGCCAAATCCCGGGACCCTACCTTGCAGCCCACTTACAGCAGACATAACTGCAAGAAATGAGGATCATTAAGAGACTGGATTGGTAACAAAGAGCACTGTCAAATTAGAGAACTAATTATGGTGCCAGACAACTAAAAAGCATAGTCAGAATCCTATTTTAGGGGATCTGGGTCACACAACAAGGCAACAAGCTTATGAGGAACTAGAAAGAGCAAATGATGAATAATTGCAGAACCCATAATTCTAGTCTTCTAGAAGACTTCTGCACAAGTAAGATGGAATTTCGAGGCTATTATCATATTAGCTAGCTCTAAGTTGTTCCTTTCTATTGACTGTTTTTTATTGAGGACCTCAATATTTCACATCATCCACTAGTCCACTTCAATATGTATACAGAAATTTAGGGAATCAGAATCAAAATTGTCCATCATATGCCAGTGATTGAGTGGACCACAAGTACAGTTAAAATCAGTCTTTTGTTGATATTCTCCTTCACCTTTGAGCTAAATGAAAACCCCCTTTTCCAAATTAACTTGGTCATCAAGTTATTATGGCAACTTTGTTCCCTACAAGAACATCAAGTCAAACATACATTTTACCCCTGTATTTTACAACTGCCCAGTAATATTTCTTAAATAGATGGCATAATTTCATTTCTCCCTGCCTATTCTTCCACTCTGCCCCTGTTAGGTATATACTATTCAACAAAAAATAGTGATAAGCATTTGTAATGAAAACGCAGAAGATCAAAACTGGTCATTAAAATGTTCACGCAAGCTTGGTTTTTGGCCACTTATTGAGAATTTTAGCAAAGTTGCTTCTGAACCTTTCAAGGACAACCAAAAATGTAAAGAAAAGAAAAAGAATACCAGATATTGCTGGGGTCAAGATACCATCACCTATGATCATTGATGTTCCCATCAGAACCAATAGCAAGACAAGGGTTTTCAGAGAAGATTTACGTTCCAAGACTTCCTTTATATTTAAAGCCCTTTGCAGTTCTGGAGTAGGTAACTTGAGCTTAAAACTTGAGATGTGTTCATCAGCTGGCTGTCGATTGGGAAGAAGGTTGACATTTGCATACCTGCAGATCAATGAATACAGTGCAAATGTTCCTCCTGACATCAAAATTATTTCAGTTGTTAAGGAAACCATCATTTCCCAGAAGATAAGCACATGAAAAGTCATAAACGGAAGACCCTTGTAGGAATAAATGATATACCTTCTCCACTGTCATTAGCCTTGAGCACTATAAATACATATTTCATTAGTGGAATGAGAGCAATTGTGTATAACACAATGGACAATGCCCCCAAGACATCAACTTCTGATGTGATGGGCACCTTGCTGAAAACGCCTGAGAAAACATATAAAGGGCTTGTGCCCATGTCACCATATACCACACCAAGCGTTTGAAATGCTAGAGCAATTGTACTCAAAAGAGAAGCCTCCTGATTTTTTGAAGAGACATAAATTAGTAAAGGAAGACGTAGACCCCTTGTAGAAACTCTTGCCCCCCCCCCCCCAAAAAAATATATATATAAGTACAAGCTGATAGAAAAACAAGCATTTGCATCCCTATGATTAGTATTATTATTATTTTTTGAAATTGGTAAATTGTATTCATCAGCATTAAGGGTATGTTGGCCACCTCCAAAAGAGAGCAATTACAAGCTTCCTATCAAATCTACATCTTCAATACAAAGTAGTTAGTCAATACTCTGTAAATGTATGTTGCGTTGCTAATCATTATGCAGAACCAAAAGAGAAAAGTATACAAGTTTTTCTCAAAGTTTGACCTTAGCTCCATTACATCCATGCCATATATAAGGGGCCAAAACCTAGAAAAACTACTTCCAGAAACTGCTACAAATTATAGTTAAGTCAACTAAGGAATCGCCTTGGGCAAAAAGGAATAGAAAAAAGAGGGGAATAAAATTCCCTTGGCCTCTAAAAGTTGTTCTCAATACTCTTCCTCTTGTGTCATCCTTTTGAATATATAACTTCTTTCCCAATGATTGCACAAAAATTGCATATAATATGAACTCATATTTCATCCCTAAAAGAGAAGAACTGCAGTAAGTTGCCAGCGTAAAACTAGTCAATTTCTAATGAAATCACAAGAATAACATATATCAGCTAGCTATTCGAATTTGACAAACTTAAGAAGGAAATCTCGGAGATATAATCCTAAATGTCAAGTCAAAATTGCTGCACTAGAGAGCCCAGATAGCTTGCATTCATCCATTATAGAATCTTCACTTCATTTCCCATAAAGCATAAAGTTATCCAATCCCAAATGATATTAGGGTCCCACAGTGCTCTAATAAAGAAGTTTATTTGTTCATACTATTTCACAATGACCAATCAAACAAAACAATTGAAGAGGAAGATTAATACACAACAAGAACATACCCAGCGTAATCCCAGGCAAAATTTATAGTAATTTGTACCTTTTTATGGTGGCTTCCATGGGCAACAGAAATCTCCATGGCTTCAACATCAAAAGAATCAAGTCTTTTAGGTTTTTTAACCAATCTTCTTCTAACAGATCCATAACCTTGTTTAACAATTTCTTCATCACCAAAAAGTGACCATGATGGTGATGATTCAGAGTCCACTTCACTACCATCTACCCACCTTGTTGACCCTGTACTTCCTCCAGTAGTACATCTCCTCAACAAACCCACTCTATTACTGTTCTCTTCTTCAATCTCTTCTTCACCCATTCTTCTTCTTCTTTGTTACCACAATGAATGAATGAACCAGATTTGTCACTCAAAACTTGATCATCAATAACTAATGTGATGTTTTGTCTCACTATCATACAATATGATATCTTCTGAAATATCAATAATAAAACCTTTTTTTTGGTAAAATACATATTCCTTTCACTCATTTTCTGACAATTCAATAATCTTGAAACCTGTTGTAACTAGACCAGGGTCAGGGCGGCCGCCCTTGTATTGTTAGTTTAAATATGGTGTTTATTTTGCTTATTAAGTATTTAAATAGATTTTGTTGTATCGTATCTTTAAATCAATTCTTAGTTTATAATGTAAAGTCTCATTTGCTTATTATTTAATTAATTATTTTTTTTTTATAGTAGTTCAATAGTAGGCTTTATTTATTTTTGCAGGTTTTCATTATTGATGTGTGACATTATGTAATAATGAAAATTAATACAATCTATCCAAACGTTATATTAATTAAAACAATATAATATTATAATGAAATAAATATAAATACATTATAAAATAAGTATGTATCAGTCATCTAAACACATAGAACAATAAGTATTATTTTTTCATGGAAAGTAACAGAATACACGAATTCATCGAAATTATTTTATTATCATAGTACTAGGACTAACGTTTTATATACTTGACTAATATTTTTATCTTCATTTAATATTAAAATTTGAAATCTTAAAATGCTCAATCGATTTCATTAATCACTAGACAATGCCATTGATGTTTTCCTCAGCATGATTTTTGTTTTTGGGTCTGAATTTTGATGGGTAATAGTAGTACTCCTAAATTACTCTATCATTTAGTGACAGCTTGTTTGATGTAGGTTGGTAGGCTGTAAAATAATAGCACGTGATAAATAGGTAGCTCCTTGGGATAAGAAATAGAGAATATTTGGGTTTGTCTCATTTTAAAGAATCACTAGTAAAATTATTCGCGCTTCACACGAGAATTTCATATCACAGAATTTATAAAATAACACTTAAAATTTATCAGTCATTAAAAATAAAATACTATATTATCTTATATACAAGATTTCGTAGTAACGAACATTAATAATGTAAAGGAAAATGATAATTATAACATCTTATCATTTTAATCCTTCAATCAATCATCTTTAATTTTATTTTATAATTTATCCTTTTGTTTTTGAGAAGTGTTACTATTTGATATTTTTGGGAAATCAAATGAACATCAACCTGAGATATTAAATTTTCTAATAAATTAATAATTTCTGATTTAACGTTTCAATCACACCTCTTCCAATTCTAGGTGACAACGATCGTAAATCAGTATAAAACCCAACAAATGAGTTGGGGTCAAATCCCATAGGGAGCGGTACGTGTTTTAAATTCAATTAGGAAGTGCAAACGTGGTCTAATCAGTCATAGGAATAGAAATTATCGAAAAAAACATTTATCAAATTAAAGGGGTGACACGAATGTCAGATGGGGCTTTTGATTTTAATTATCAACTAAAAACAGTCACAAAAACTTCGAAATAACAATAGGGAGAAGGATTCTCGGGATGTGATCAATTATAGGCAAATATAGGTATATGGGTGATTGAAACTACTAGTAAATAGCTAAATATAAGTGAGTAGGCTAGACTATAAGGGAGATAGTTTTCTCTCAAACAACTACCCCGAATCAAGTGATTTCTTTCGAACATCAACAAGCATGACAATGAAGAGCAGCCCACACTTTAATTCATCAACTCTTTCGAGCTAGATGGGTAGGATTGGGTTTAGGATTTACTCTCTCGAGCTAAACCTAGCTCAACCCAGTACCCACAAATCATCAATCAATAATCTTAGTTCTAAAATCTCTCTCTCTCGAACAAGCCAAGAACACAAAGATGGAATTGCATTTGCAACTACAATTCATAGATTAAACCACAATTAATGATTAAACTAACTTCAACATAGCATTTAAACTAGTAATTAACAATATCCATAAATTAATTCAACCCATAATCACATGATCACACCCCAAGAATTGAGGTTTTAGCCAAACATCATAAAAAAGCAAAAACAAATACCAAATTGATTATCCATCAACTGGTAAGAGTGATTTAGTCTTTACAATGCTTCAATTTGTCGAATCTTCGAAACCCACTACCAAAATCTCCAAATTGAACTTCTCAAATTCTTCAAAACTATGAAAAACTATAGAGAAAGGTGTTCTGAGCTAAATTCGTCTTGTCCAACACTCAAAACTCTACTCAACATACTAAAATAAATGTTCAAAATCTAATTTATAGTCGCCGCAAATAAGCCACAAAAGGTCGTTTGGCCAAGTAAGTCGGGCTCGCCGAACCACTCGGCGAGCCGCCAATCGATCTCTTCCATCGCCTTTTGCCTTGGCACTCAGCATCCTCAAGGTCTATAACTTTGGGCGATCTCTTTTTGCTTCACGGAATTACTCGGCGATTCGCCGATTGATCCTTTTTGTTGCCGACTTGGTTTCTTCCCTCAGGGCTGACACATTGGAACTTTAGGCGGTCAAGCTAGCCACTTGGCAATTCACCAAGTGCTCTTGGCGATCACCAGGCTTGCCTTTCTTCATTTCTTCAGCTTGTTTTGTTCCATTTTGCATGTTAGTGTCCTTGCTTTTCCCCTTAATCCATATACCTGAAAATCAAGGATTTAACTTTAGTTTATGGCACAAATTAATCATTTGAGGACACTAAAGGCAGAATGACCTAAGAAGCCCTTGTACTTGACTCTGTTTGTAAGTTGGACTCTTATACTTATGACTTTGTCAATAAACCTTTAAACTCACCAAAACACAATATTTTAAACCCTTTTCTCATCTAATGAGTGTGCGTGTAGTACACTCGTTTTACACATGAAATTCCATGTCATTTTTTAATAACACATCATAATTATTAAACTTTTTTCAAAGACACATCAGAAATTAAAGATTTAAAAATAAATAATATTTTTTTAAAAATACAATTGTCTCTCTCTCACTGTAATCATGTCTCACTCTCTTTCCCCACTTCACCTTCTTCTTTCGCACTCCCACCCCTCTCCTAATAAATGAAAAAATCAATGTCTTCTTCCACCATTTTCACCTCTTTACACCTAAAATCTCTTTCAATCACAAAAAATTACCACTCACTATAATGTAATAAATTGTAATAAATCATTGGTATGCTTTAAAGGAGGGTTTTATTTATTTTTATTTGGTAAAGAGAGATATCAAAAAAACTTCAAGTTGGAAATTCAAGAAATAGATCTTGAAAAATTAATATTATAAAAATGGCGAATGAGTATATTTTCTAGCAAAAACTTTGTTAATTTTTTTATGATGGTGATGGTGGGGTGTCCGTCAAAAAAGGAAGAAGAAAGTAGCATAGAGGTGAGGTATGAAACAAAAGATCGAGGGAGTGATGAACGAGGATGATTGAAGAAGAAGAAGAAGAAGAAGAAGAAGAAGAGAAGGGTAGGGGAAGGGGTGGGGGTAGGGGAGGGGCTGTGTTAGGGCTGATGAAGAAGAAGAAGAAAGGATAGGGTGGGGCGGAGGTGGGGTCGAAGAAGATGAAGAATTTAAGATTTTTATTATTTTAAATTTTTTTTTCTTTATATATAATTTTGAGTTTTTTTAAAAATAAAATATTGCATTTACTTGCTTCAAAACGCATGTAGTCATGCACTTTTCCAACTCAGCTACTTTAATGCCACATAAGCTCGGTCAATGGTCATAGGGGTTTAAAATATTGAGTTTTGGTGAATTTAAGGGTTTAGTTGAAAAAGTCATAAGTACAAGGGTTCAACTTACAAACAGTGTCAAGTACAAGGGTTTCTCAGGTCATTCTCAGACTGAGAGACCCTTAAACTTTTGCTTGTCCTCAAGTAAAACTCAAGTAAACTTTTGCTTGTCCTCAAGTAAAACTCAAGATCAGCACTTCAAAAAGGATGCCTCAAATAGTACTGCATAGGACTCAACATGAATGCACACAACAAGACTCAACTTACTCATGCAATAATCAATTGTGCACTCAAAGATTCAAATTGTGATTCACCATTATCAAAGATTCTCAAGTTCACAATACTTGCTTCAAATGCAAGTTCAAGCTCAACAAAGGTACTCAAATGCCCTCACAACAAAGATGATTACCTCTTCACACAAAGTTCTTCAACAATTTATAGTTCCGGAATCACATAAAACTCTCACACTCACAAAGATGAATACATGCATGACTTCACCATATGTTTGCCCTTATTTTCCAATCAACATTCATTTTAGCTCACTCAAGATCACAAAGGTCTTTTCAAGGCTTCTAACGGAGCTGAATGTAAAGATGTGATCATTTAGGCTCACTAGTTGTTACCATCATGAAATGTAGTCTGAACATCACTTTCTTCCTTTTCTTCAACATTTTGATCATGCTCATAATTCACCCCATTATTCAACTTCAAATGGACTATCGGACACCCCATTTCTTTTGCAACTTCCACTACTTTATTTCACAACTTTTTCATTCTTTTTCTTGCTTTCTTCTTCATCTTCTTATTTTTATGGAGGGGTTCCATATTTTTTCAAAACCATTGCTCAAAGGGGGATTTTTTCACACTTCTTGATTTACCTTTTTTTTTCACCACACCCCAACTTAGGCTTTTGGCCTAAGTTGGTTATTCAAACAAACCAGACTTCATGAGAGTTATGGGTGAATGGATAAAGAGGGATCACAATTGTTCAAGTTTCTTCCAAGAAAAGGATAAGGCTCAAGAAGGTTCAAGCAAGGTTCACACATCTCACAAGGTTGGCCACAAAAGAAGTATATTGTCAAATTGTTTCACTCTTTAAAATTGTTGCCTAAAATCATTTCAAGTTCTTGCATCACATAGTCAAACGGACCAACGGGGCAAATTCTAGGTGTTAACACACAATGTTCAAGGTAAGCTCACCACACAAGGCATAGGCACCAATATCAAATGAGACTCCACACTTTCTAGCTAGTGTGCAGTGTTCATCACAAGAAACTCATTCGATAACCGTCTAGTCACAACGAGATGCAAAAAGTCCACACATTGTCTATGCAACTTCATTTGGCCTCATCGTAGCCGCCCATTCATTTCGTTCAATTAAGAGCACTATTTAAGTCATCGGTATTGATCATAACTGTAACGACCCTAAAAACGAACTAGTGAAACTAGAGCCTCACATGTGAGTTTGGAGTTGAGAACTTGATGAAATGATGAGAAATGACAGTGACGTCCGGAAACTAGTCGTTTGAACTAG
>JAJOOF010000112.1:0-19260 GCA_029582545.1 Solanum lignicaule
TCTCAAGAATACTCAATTCATAGGGTTCATGCTGAAATATAGACATGAACAAACCAACTCAAGAATCTTAATGCATAACATATAACAATTCAATAATTTGGAATAGAATTTCCAAAAGAATCAGGAAC
Source organism: Solanum lignicaule (assembly GCA_029582545.1). Lineage (NCBI taxonomy): Eukaryota > Viridiplantae > Streptophyta > Magnoliopsida > Solanales > Solanaceae > Solanum > Solanum lignicaule. The sequence continues at coordinate 129 of JAJOOF010000112.1, forward strand.
TCAAGAACTCAAAATCAACTCATCTCAAGAATACTCAATTCATAGGGTTCATGCTGAAATATAGACATGAACAAACCAACTCAAGAATCTTAATGCATAACATATAACAATTCAATAATTTGGAATAGAATTTCCAAAAGAATCAGGAACTCAAGAACTCAAAATCAACTCATCTCAAGAATACTCAATTCATAGGGTTCATGCTGAAATATAGACATGAACAAACCAACTCAAGAATCTTAATGCATAACATATAACAATTCAATAATTTGGAATAGAATTTCCAAAAGAATCAGGAACTCAAGAACTCAAAATCAACTCATCTCAAGAATACTCAATTCATAGGGTTCATGCTGAAATATAGACATGAACAAACCAACTCAAGAATCTTAATGCATAACATATAACAATTCAATAATTTGGAATAGAATTTCCAAAAGAATCAGGAACTCAAGAACTCAAAATCAACTCATCTCAAGAATACTCAATTCATAGGGTTCATGCTGAAATATAGACATGAACAAACCAACTCAAGAATCTTAATGCATAACATATAACAATTCAATAATTAGGAATAGAATTTCCAAAAGAATCAGGAACTTAAGAACTCAAAATCAACTCATCTCAAGAATACTAAAATGTAAGGATAGAACCCTAGATTACTCTTTTACTGAATTGAAAGTAGATGTAGGGCGTGAGGACGAACTAGTCCAACACTATGATAACCTTACATACCTAAAAAGAACAAAGTTCTTGGCGAAATCAATGAAACTCGAAGAATGCTTGAAACCCTAGTTTTTATCCTCTTGGAACATTGCTCTAATATCTTGAAGTGTTAATGAACGTAAAAGAATTTATTAACACTTTCTAAGCCCTTAATTAGGTCTAAAACGTAGTGGTTTAGACTTAGAATAAGGGTTAAAATGACATGATTTAAGTACCAAACGCATAGGTGAAAGACCAAAAGACCCCACCTTTTAAATTGTCAAGGGGCCTTAAAAGGGAGGTTTCACCGACCGTCTAAGGCTTCACAGTCCGTGAAACACATCACAGGCCGTATAGCCGGTCGTTAAACTTCACTTGTAGTAATGACCTGGTTCCGTCATTAGGGAAAAGCAGTGGGGAAAGAATTGGGGCCAGAAAACCTTTTCGTAGTAACTAGAGATTTCCTAGCCTAGTCCAGATTTGGACAAAATCGGAGTCAGTGAGGTCTAGGGAAATCTGGTAGCAAAGGGGAGGTCCAATTGTGAATTTGATCTTATGAGTAGATATCTAAGACGTTAAGGAACCCATACGACTTTACGGAATTGAATTTGGGCGAGTGGAACTCCCGAAAATGATATTAATGCGAGCGGGTATTTTCTGAGTGTCGTGGAATGAAGGTGTGTTGTGAAAAGGGGGTTTTGAAATCTTAAAATTGCTCACTATTTGCGTGCAAGCCGTTGAGGTGGGATTTCCGGCCAGGGCGGGGCCGCTGTGGCGGGACTTAGGCCGCCATAGCAGGACATATGCGACTTAAAGTCAGAAATAAACCCCAAAAATATTTTATTCTGCACTTTTCGACTTTGAGAGCTAAGGGACTACCCCAGGAGTTTTCTTGAACGTTTTCCACCATTCTTGAGGCTAAAGGTAAGGTTTTCACTCTTTGATTCCACTTTTTGATACGTAGAACTTAGTTTCTTGGGTAATTATTGTTGGGGGAAGGTGTTGATCTGAGAATTATGGTGGAAAAAGCCCTAATTTGGTACATTGGGATCATGGGTTTGGTCTTGGGTTATTGGGTTTGTTATAATCCGGATAATTAGACCTTTGATTATTGATCCTTGCGTATATTAATTGTTGTAGACCTAGAACAAGCGTAAAGAATCCAAAAAGGGAAGATACAAGTGCCTTAAGAGATTCAAGCTTGGATTCAAGGTAGGTGATGGTTGTGATTTCATGTTGTGTGATGTATGTATGTTCTTGCTTCATTATTAACATATATGTATGCGAATATTAAATTGTTGATCTCACTAATTGTGAATGAGGATAGAAGAATGATGAATGTCATGAATCATGACTTGATTGTATGAGTTGAGAATACACCTGTGATTGCGATTGTGGCTTGTTGAATAGATTGGGTGTTGCATTCCGACACATTAACTTGGATCGGTTGCCACATTCCAGCATAAATATGGGATCGGTTTCCACGTTTTGGCATAAATATGGGATCGGTTGCCACGTTTCGACATATACATTGGATCGGGTACCACGTATTGGTACACTAACAGTTTGGGTGTGGGTTCCATGAGAGGACCATTGACTTGTGATTGATATTTTTGTATCTACCTGCTATTGATAAGGTGAAATTGAACATGTTTCCTGATAAGATGACTGATATTGTATATGTTCGGTATATGCTTGTTTATGATATTGTAATTACTTGTTTAGGTTGCACTTATTAGGATAACCGTGTGATCCTACCAGTACACTGTGGTTATGTATTGATACTGCATTTGCTTGTTCTTTGTTGAGTACAGGGCATTTTCAGGCGGCTATTGATAGACCTCAGCTAGGTGACTTTTGAGCATGACCGGATTCAAGGGTGAGCCAGTTCTTTCAGGCTGCCATGGATCTATCTTGTTTAAGTCCACTCTTTTCGGACTCAAACTATTTGTTTAAGGTGTTTGTTAGTTTCAGAGTTGTACCCTTTGTTCTTAGACTTGTCGTTAGGTTAGTTTTGGTACAATTACTTTCAGGTTCTAGGGGTATTTCCGTATTAATTATATAGTTATTTAAACCTACTTCTGTAGCTTTAAATATGTAGTACTTTGGTTAAGTTGATTAGTTGGGTTGTAGTTTTGGTTCTCCTAACGGAGGGTTAGTGTGGGTGCCACTCACGACGGTCTGGGTCATGAACAAAGTTGGTATCAGAGCCCTAGGTTCGTTGATCTCATTGTACCAAAACGAGTTTGGTAGAGTTTTGCAGAACGGTACGAAGACGTCCATACTTTTCTTCGAGATTCTATAAGACTTTAGGAAAAACTCACTTCTTTCTACTCCTTCGTGCTATGACTTGAATCCAATTGGTATTTGAATTATACAAATTGGTATCTTTCCTCTTTCATTCTATGGTCTGAACTAGAGCAACAAAAGTGGTAACACCATCACTAGCAAGAGAGGATGTGTATAGACTACCGACAGTTGAATAGGGTCACCATTCGGAACAAGTATCCGCTGCCTCAGATAGATGATCTTTTGACTAGTTGCAGGGTGCATCAGTTTTCTCTAAGATTGATCTAAGGTCTGGCTATCATCAATTAAGTATTAGGCCCGAGGATATACCAAAAACGACATTTAGGACCCGCCATGGGCACTATGAGTTTCTAGTTATGTCGTTTGGGTTGACAAATGCATCTGTAGCTTTTGTGAGTTTGATGAATGGTGTGTTCAAACCATTTCTTAATTCGTTCGTAATAGTATTTATTGATGGCATTTTCGTTTATTCTAAGAGTGAGGAAGAACATGTTGACCATCTTCGTATAGTTTTGAGTATCCTTGGGAGACAAAAATAGTATGCTAAATTTTCTAAGTGTGAGTTTTGGTTGACTTTGGTTGCCTTTTTGGGGCATGTAGTTTCAAGGGAGGGGTAATGGTAGATCCTCAAAGGATTGAAGCAGTTAGGAACTAGGTCCGACCTAGTTCTGTGATTGAAATTAGGAGTTTTATGGGGCTCGCTAGCTACTACCGTCGCTTGTGAAGGGATTAAGGTCAGATTTATAGATTCCAGTTTATAGGTGACAACATTTAAGAAGTTTTGGTAAGGGACGGTTAGATAATGAACACCATTACTTGGGAAGATGCATTTAGTATTGTTGTCATAACATGTATGGGTTGTTAAACGAATGATGAAAATAAGTTATGCCAATTGAGGTTAGAAACTATACTATGATTTCATGGATTGATTGTATATCAAGGAGGGTCAAGATACAACGGCTCCAATAGCAACGATATTTACTAGGTTAAGTTATTATATGTGTTAAAATTGTGGAGAACCTGGGCATATGAGGAGGAAATCAGTGAGGCCGTGAAGGCCGGGGAAATGGTAATGCAGGTAGAGGAGTAGTGCAGCCAGGCGAGGAGGTTGCCCTTCAAGATGACAGGGCTCAGTTTTATGCCTTCCCGGGTAAAACTGAGGCTGAGAGTCTGATGCAGTGATCACAAGTACTATTATTGTTGGTGACTGGAAGGCTAAATGTGTTGTTTGATCTAGATTTTACTTATTCTTATGTGTCCGTGCAATTTGCCTAAGAATTTGATATGATTTGTGATATACTTGATGCGCTCATCGATGTTTTTACCCCAGTTGAAGAGTCAGTCATAATCACCCTTATATATCATGTTTGTCATGTTGTTTTTATGGATTTTCAGACTTGGGTTGATTTGGTTATGCTGGATATGATTGACTTGATATAATCTTAGGCATGACTTGGTTGTCCCCCCTATTATGTTGTGCTTAATGGTAATACTAAGTCGGTAAGTCTAGAGATCTCGGGTAGGGAAAGGTTATAGTGGGAAGGGGGTACAAGCCTAAGTCAGCTAAGGTCGTATCTTTCTTGTGGGTAGGAAACTGGTAGGGCAGGGTTGTTTGGCTTATTTGGCTCATATTCGGGATGTTGAGGTTGAGTCTCCCTTTATTGAGTCTATTTATGTAGTGTCTGAATTTAAAGGAGTGGATTGATACCGGAATGACAAGATTATGGATAAAGAAAGTCTCAATGAGTATACTTGGGTGAAGGGAATTGAAGTATTTTAGTAAGAAAGTGCATATAAAAATTGGGTTAGTCCTTTTGAATTTGATGGGTATACCTGAGTTTGAGGTGTCATGTCAATGAAAAGGTTGACTTGTAGTGATAGCCAGGGATGAGCGAGCGTACTAGTGGTAAGAGTGCGTGATGGATTGTGGTGGAATGCAACTATATAATAAGATTGTTGGTTAAGTGAATTGTGTATAGTAATTATGACTTGTAAGTATCTAAGGTTGTGGTTTTCTAATGTTTGGTGAGTAACGTTGTTGTATGGAAAGTTTTAAGAAATGGTGGGACACCACTCGAATAGAATTTAAAAGAGCTAGAGTCATAATGAAGTAAAAATAGTGGGATGTAGTACAACATTTAAAGAGAGGCGAGAGCAAGAATATTTTATTTGATTGCAAAGGCTAAAAAGGTATCTTCTGAGGGATAGATAATTGGGTTCAGAGACGTGTGATTTCATTCGTTTTGTTGTGGCTATGGTAATAGTGTCACAAGTCCAACGATTGGTTAAAAACTATTGAAAAAGACTTGAGAAAGGAGTGAACAGACATTAGCTCGAGTGAGATGATAAGTGTTTTGTTTTGTTTTGAGTTTAGTAATGAGTACGATTGAATTGTTAGCAAAAGATATTATAAGATCGATGGAGATGCGATCAATGATAAGCGAAGTTCCATGAATTCATAAGAATCTTCAAGGTATAAGCTAATGTTGATAGATAAGGGGATTGTGTTATACAATTGAATTTACAATTCAAACTTTTCATTGTAATGTCTACATTCGTGGTGATATATTTTGTCAAGGTATGAACTTGCAAGGTGAGAAATGATCAATTGTATCATGTATTGAACCTTTGAAAGGATTTACACTTGGTTTGAGACGTAAAGTTTATTACTTTTGATTGTTAAAGTAGCTAAGAAAGGTTTTAATTTAAAAAAGTGTTGGTTGAGAGTAAGGTAAATGGTCGGAGTGTTCATGATGGTTGTTAGTATTGAGAGCATGGGCTTCAGTGGAATGATGGGAAGAGTAGGTGGAGTCAACTGAGTGGAAATGGCTGATATCGACTCTTCAAAGGAAAACCTTTAGTGTTATTCGATAAATTCTTATGTGACCATCTATTTCATTTTGTACATGGTTTTGACTATGATGCACTAGCTATGCTCACACGTGTTTTCACTTTTATGGGTGGATCCCTAGTGGTGGATCAGGTGTACCGATCCTGCGATGTTCTCTTAGTTGAGTGGGATGATTTGAGAAGATTTGGTTAATTTAGAGGACATATGTGGTGTTGTCTTGGAGTTGTTAAAGTATTTCAGTAGTTCTACATGTACCACCTTGCTTATGAGAATTCATAGAAGAGCTACCATGCGTAATTTTGGTTGTCCGACAATCTTAATATTCATCTAGTCGTTGAGGTAATGTATCGATTGTGTGTGGTTGAATGTGGGGATCATTGGGTCCAATTCTATTGTTCTTAAGGGTAATCTACAATCATAATTACTAAATCTAGCATTTCGATAGTGTTGTTGGAGGGTTGGTATGCTTGGACATATCCCTCGATGAGTATCTGATGTCTAAAGATCAAAATTTTATAACTTAAGCTCATGAAAATTTATGTTGTGAAAAGGAGATGTTGATAAGAACTATGATTGTTTGGGTATTATGAGTGTGTGTTAGTGGGTTCGGATTCACGTCTAATGTAGCGAGTATTGATTTAGGATTTTATCATGGTTATTGGGAATAACTTTATTGTTAGTTAAGTGTCCATACAACAAAAATTATCACTCGAATATTGTGATGACTTCATCGAAGAATTGTATGAAAGGATGTGTAGGTATTCAATTGGTTGGTTTGGGGATGAAGATTATATCATAAAGTGAAACTCAGATTGGTTAAACAAGACCTTCTGTATGAGGAAGAATCGGTTGAAATTCTTGATCGCAATATCCGGAAGCTAAGGACATGCGAGTCAAGTATCCCCAGTTGTTCAGTGATTCAAGTACTACTCTACCCTTACTTTAGCCATTCTTTCCTAGTTGATCACTCGGGGACAAGTGATGGGTAAATTGGTATCTATTGTAATGACTTAATTTCGTCATTAGGAAAAGGCCAATGGGGAAAGAATTGGGGCCAGGAAACCTTTTCGTAGTAAATTTTTGGACGAAATCGGAGTCAGTGAGGTCTAGGGAAATATGGTAACAAATGGGAGGTCCAATTGTGAATTTGATCTTATGAGTAGATAGCTAAGACGTTAAGGAACCCGTACGACTTTACGAAATTGAATTCGGGTGAGTGAAACTCCTGAAAATGATCTTAGCGCGAGCAGGTATTTTCTGAGTATCGTGGGATGAAGGTGTGTTCTGAAAAATGGGTTTTGAAATTCTTAAAATTGCTCACTGTTTCCATACAAGCCGCTGAGGCGGGATTTCCCTCCAAGGCGGGGCCGCTGTGGCAGGACTTGGGCCACTATAGCGGGACAGACGTGACTTAAAGTCAGAAATAAACCCCAAAAATGTTTTATTCTGTACTTTTTGACTTTGAGAGCTAAGGGACGACCCCATGTGTTTTTTTGAACGTTTTCCACCATTCTTGAGGCTAAAGGTAAGGTTTTCACTCCCCAATTCCACTTTTTGATCCGTAGAACTTAGTTTCTTGGGTAATTATTGTTGGGGAAAGGTTTTGATCTGAGAATTATGGTGGAAAAAACCCTAATTTGGTATATTGGGATCATGGGTTTGGTCTTGGATTATTGAGTTTGTTATAATCCGTATAATTAGACCTTTGATTGTTGATCCTTGCGTATATTAATTGTTGTAGACCTAGAACAAGCGGAAAGAATCCGGAAAGGGAAGATTCAAGTACCTTAGGGGATTCAAGCTTGGATTCGAGGTAGGTGACGGTTGTGATTTCATGTTGTGTGATGTATGTTTGTTCTTGCGTCATTATAATACATGTATGTATGTGAATGTTGCATTATTGATCTCACTAATTGTAAATGAGGATAAATGAATGATGAATGCCATGAATCATGACTTGATTGTATGATTTGAGAATATACTTGTAATTGTGATTGTGGCTTGTTGAATGGATCGGGTGTTGCGTTCTGACACACAAACTTGGATCGGTTGCCACGTTCCGGCATAAATATGGGATCGGTTGCCACGTTTCGACATAAATATTGGATCAGGACCGGTACACTAATAGTTTGGGTGTGGGTTCAATGAGAGGACCATTGACTTGTGATTGATATTTTCGTATCTACCTGCTATTGATAAGGTGGAATTGAACATGTTTTCTGATAAGATGACTGAAATTGTATATGTTCGGTATATGCATGTTTATGATGTTGTAATTACTTGCTTATGTTGCACTTATTGGGATAGTCATGTGATCCTACTAGTACACTGTGGTTGTGTACTGATACTACACTTGCTTGTTCTTTGTTGAGTATAGGGCATCTTCAGGCGGCTATTGATAGACCTCAGCTAGGTGACTTTTGAGCGTGACCGGATTCAAGGGTGGGCCAATTCTTTCAAGCTGCCATGGATCTATCTTGTTTATGTCCACTCTTTTCGGACTCAAACTATTTGTTTAAGGTGTTTGTTAGTTTCGGGGTTGTACCCCTTGTTCTTAGACTTGTCGTTAGTAGAGTTTTAGTACAATGACTTTCAGGTTCTAGGGGTATTTCCGTATTAATTATACAGTTATTTAAACATGTTTCCGTAGCTTTAAATGTGTAGTACTGTGGTTAAGTTGATTAGTTGGGATGTAGTTTTGGTTCTCCCACCGGAGGGTTAGTGTTGGTATCACTCGTGACGGTCTGGGTCGTGACACCTGCTCGACAGGGCTTCACTAAAACGGGCATAACTTTTTACTCCAAACTTGAAATGAGGCAGACTTGGTTGCGTTGGAAAGAGGACTCAAAGACCTCTAATTTAATAGGTCATGGGCTTCCTGATTCAATTTGTGCTAAGAGATGTGGTCATTTGAAGTTGAGCCAAAACTTAAAAAGTGGTGGGTGACATGTACGGACCCCTAAACGGACCGTACAAGTCACCACGGGACGTCTAGGGTCCCGTCTAGGTGACTTCCACTTTGGCAGCCTTGGACGGTCATCCACCATTCCCTAAACGGGTTGTGAACCCCTAAACGAACAGTCTAGGGTTTCGTGAAGGGTCCATGGTCCATTTTGGGTTCGTGGACTTGCATGTTACCTCTCTTTAGTCCTTTTTGAAGTTTGAAGTGTTACACGAACGACTCAAATTTTAAGAGTAGAGTTGTGAGGTGTTATAGAATAATTTGGGTCTTAACTTAGAAATTTTCGGGGTGTTACCATGCCAATGCAACATCCAACTAATACTACTCAGACCACTTGAAGATTTGGTTACGACTTACGTCCAACATGCTCATTCTGAATGCTATTGACATAAAAAATTCATAGTTTCACCCACTACTGAGTTAACTGTAGAGTGCCAACAATCACCATGCAGCTTTGGAAGAAAATGCTACAATCGTGTAGACATATTTAGTGATAATTAGGATACAAGTGACTGAGTACTATTGAAATGTAGCATGCATTTCTTGACGGCATAAATCTGAGTCACAAATGATGATTCAAGATCAATTAGAAACTTACAAATTGCCTGAAGCTTTGACGCCAAGATCTTGGTGGTACTAATAACAAACATTGGAAAAGACGTATGGATGCTACTCCAGAGTTATATGAATCTCAAACTAATCATACACGTGCAAAACACACGTGTGGTGAATCTAGTATTATTAAAAGTGGGAAACCCCAAAATACAATGTTGGATTACCATTTTATTTCAATATTAAATAAAATATTTAATTAATTAACTATTAAATAATATCATATATATTATACTAAATTCTAAAAGTGAGAAGGTGTTAAGTCAAAAGTTGAATCAACTTTTAAATTCAATTAAATGAGAAAGACTTAAGAAAGATGATAATGAATAGATCATTGTTTCAAAACTCTTCATTTCTAAAAATTAAATTTTAAAACTCTTATCTTTTCATTTTCTCATATTGAATTAAGGAAAAAGTTGGTTTTGTAAACTATAAATTAAGACATGAACAATATGAGATATATAAATCAATTGTTGATTTCAAAGTTTCTTGTTTTATTTGATTTCTTCTTCATCTATTGTATTATCACGTTTAATTGTATTTATGTTTTTTTATTTTTATCCTCTCTCAAATTTTATGGCATTATAATCGCATGAAAAAATATAACTATGATTATATGTGAGAAGTTTGATGATTCATTATATTTGGTTGGTAAGAATTTCTTCTTTCTTTACACCAAATTTGTTTTGTTGCATAATATCTATTTCTAAGCTTTTAAAATTTGTAGATTATGTGAAAGATATGATGAATACATTATTGTTTGGGATAAACGTGTGAGACTGACTATATATGTAGACTTGAATACAACAGATTATTGCATTATCACAGGCCAAGACTCAAGTTTTTCTGCTACATAGGCGGAGCTACCAGCGTTGTTCTCGAAGTACCAAAAGAGTGAAAACCACTTATAATAAGTAATCGAGATATAGGTGCTACTTATTACTTTTATAAAGGTCGAATTCAACAAGCTAGACAGAAGAAAGTAAGATAAAAAGATCTTGTATTCCTAATTCACATTTTCCATCAAATGAAGCATAAGAGAACTGAAAGAGATCACGAGAAAGACGAACCTGAACTTCACTCCAGCTTCCTGTGATGCGTCTTTGATTGCTTCATCGTATTCCCAAGCTCCCTGCCATAATAAGAGAGATACTTACAGATATTTATGCTAATATAACAATCTGAGAGAGCATCAAAATCAAAATCATTTAACAAATTAAAGTCGGTACTCAGAAAAGCAGAATACTGGCTGCTTGCATAGCAGTAAATGAATATAGATTGAACCTCCACATTTTACTTGGTACAAATATGAAAATGGCACCGGAAAGAAGTATATAGCTAAAGTTAGAGCATGATCAATAATGTTTGATGTAGAAGTAGAAGCTTGTGACAAAAGAAGTTGTATCTGAAATCTTTTTTCCAAATGGCAGAGTAATTAACTTCATTTTAACTCACAACGGTTAATCATGGCTCAGTACAAGTTGATATGCATCAGCCATTTTTGCAATAGGGAAACGAAGAAAATAAAACAAAAAGGAAAAACAAACGAATGAATTCAGAAGAAAAAAATATTGGTTTTGAAAGAAGACTTTGTAGCTCATAGAAGGAGTGAAATTTAGAATATAATTAGTTATCAGAATATAATTTTAGAACATAATTAATGATAAGTCCAAGAATAGAAGAGAACCAAGCTGAGTTAAGCTTAGAGGCAAATGCTCAAAATTATTTCCCTTGAGATACAACTCTTTCAAAGAGGGAGGATAAGGATCCAATATCTTCCAGAAGTCCTCCATCTATTAAATTGCAGTAACTGAGATCCAGATAATCCAATGAACGTAACGCTTCATTCACTTGAGGGAACACAAAGAACACTCCATCTTCTGATTCTTCCTTTTCAAAAGTCAATATTTTAAGTTTGTTCAACCGGATGATGGAAGACGGAGGTCGTGAGATTAGAGTATCTTTGGCATCAAGCTCTTCCAAGTTTTCTAAATCACCTATCTCTTCTAGCAAGCTTTCAAGTTTTGCGCAGTTCCACACATATAGGTTCACCAAACCTTTCAACTTACAAATGCTACTTGGAAGAGATACAATGTTATTCAAGCGACTCAAATCTAGCTCTATAGGATGCATGAGTTTGGAGATGAATGACCGATAATGATGACAGGTCCCTTATCCCAGAGAATGACTATGTAATCTCTATAGGATGCATGAGTTTAGATTCAGCGATTCTGCATTAACATATGGAAACCTCTTAAGGCATGTACACTCATTCAAATTTAATTAACTGGATGAGTTTTTCGCTATACTCCAGGGAATGGTGAACCTCTTCAAGACTCGTACATTCTCTTAGATCCAAATTTGGCATCCCCTGAAATCAGGTGTTATCTTCAGGCTTTTGGAGCCCCATAGACCTAGACTCCGTAGACACGGCAGTTGCTGCTATTCAAAACACAGAAAGAATGATGAAAAATGAGTAAAGTAGTAAACACACATTTTTAGATTATGACTCAACAGGGAATATTAGATATTGTTTATTTTACTTTATATGGAAATTATATGATCAGAAACTATATAAAACTTATGTTTTTTTTTGTTATAAATAAAAGGTAAAATATTTAGCATGTTCTATTCGGTGCACATTTGAATATTGCAATTGTACTCTTAAACCTTGACTATCTGTTCTCATTTATTCCTGGTTGTTGATGTGGGAAAGAGTGCGATAATCTTATGATTAGTGTTAATGAAACTAATTTAAAACCCTCAAGTTTTATTATTTATACAAAGATCCTATCTTCCCCATCCTTCTGTCGACATCATCCCCTCCCCTTTGTAAAGATATGACACTTGGGCCTAACTCAACCCCAAAAGCTAATTCATGAGTGGAGGTTTGCCCAAGTCGATATATGTAGACCACCAGTCCATTTTTCAATCAATGTGAGACTTTTACCCACTCCAACACCCCCCCCCCTCCCATTTCACGCCTAGGTCCGACTGGAGTGTGGACTGAGAGCCAAAACAGAGATGGACTTGACTCTGATATTATGTAAAGATATGACACTGAACCTAACTTAACCCTAAAAGCTAGCTCATCAAGGGAGGTTTTCCCAAGCCCATATAAGGGGATCACTCGTTCATTCCCCAACAAATGTGGGACTTTTACCCACTCTAACACCCTTCTCCCGTCATTGTCGCTGCCATCACCATCACTTTCTCCTCTTACTCCTCCACCACCTCTGCCGCCACCACTTCTTCCTTTTCTTCCTCCATCACCACTACTTCCTACACCACCACCACCACAATTTCCTCCTCCTCCTCCGCCACCATCACCACCACTTTCTCCTCTTCTTCCTCCTCCATCACCACAGTTATACCACCCCCTTCTCCTCCATCATCTCCGCCACAACAACCACCACCTCCTTCTTCGTTGTCACCACCTACACCAACACCTCCTTTGCCGCCACAATCACCATCTCCTTCACCTCACTTTCTGACAGAAAATTAAACAATTGTTGAAGTTATCACAACAACTATGCTAAAGTTATTGTAAGAATTTCGACAATTGCTACAACAACTCAATCAATTGTTGAAGTTGTTGGGAAAATTCAAATAACTGTTGAAGTTGTTGCAGCAACTACGATAGTTGATGTAACAATCTTCATAGCAACTATCATAGTTGATGCAACAGTTATCCTAATTGTTGCAGCAACTTAAGCAATTGTTACAAAAACGATCATAGTTGCTTGATCTTTCCACTTATGAATAGTTTTTCTAAAGCTATTTAATATAATTTATCCTTGACAAATTTCGTAAGTTACATGGATTCGAGGGACGAACTTGGTAGGACATAGTAAAATAATGGTACTGCCTTATTGTCAACAAGAGTTAGGTCTTTAAAATTTTTAGAGAAAAGACTCGAAGATGATATTTAACTTTGAGAAAAGTCTCATTTATATCATCCGTTAAAAGTTTGAATCTATGTTATTTTCATTTGAGAAAATGCTCATCCATGTCATTATTATTTGTTAACTCAAATGGAATAGATGAGTCAAGCTTTTAATTGATGCTTAGATGAGCCTTTTCTCAAAGTTTGATGACATATTTGAGTCTTTTTCCTTTTAAAAAATAATTTAATTAATGGCGTGATCGAATCATAATTGACCAGATGTAAAAATGATTTTGCCAAAAGTGAAACTGTTTTTAGTTAACAAATAATGAGATGAATGAACTTTTTCTCAAATGAAAATGACATAGATGAGTCAAACTTTTAATGGATAATCTAAATGAGTCTCTTCTCAAAATTTGATGGCATATTTGAGCCTTTTCCCTAAAATTTATATAGTATAAGAGGTCAAACGTGCAACACACATTTCCAAAACTAGTTTAATAAAACTTGCCAAGTTTAGAAGAGTTTTTAGTTGGGGTGTTAAATGGGTGGGTTGGGCTGAAATTAAAGCGATTAAAATGTGTTGAATTAGAAATCGAATTGAGTCATGACCCGCCCAAATTTACTTTGGACTAAAATGAGTTAGGCTCAAATAGGCTAAAAATCGAATTGTATTATGACCCTCCCAATTTGACCCGCTTAATTTCATGAATTTTAACATATTGCTATTTACCTTTTATAACCACAATTGAATTCCAATTCAAGAAAATAAAAAATAAAACAAGTTCTTGATTTTGAAGTGGAAAGTCAATAAACATTATATCAACCAAATAAACATATTAGAATCATAATTTTAGGAGAAGACGATATACAAAGTATCTCAAATAGAACATTACCTTTGTTTCATTCCATAAATGATGCAACGAATTCCACCGGAGATTAAGATGAACAAGCCTTCTGGGTTTAAAATTTTTTGGCAATAATTTCAAGGATATTCATGCCAGATAAACCAACACAAGTAGTTGTACAGGTACTCAATGGAGCCGTCATGGCAATTGGAGTTAGACGAGGAGGAGGAGGTTATTCCACAAAATTCGTTCCCATCACATATGCATAATATCCTAAGCTTTTTCATATTTTTCATTGCCTCTTTGCTAAAGCATAGTTTTTAAATATAACTACACCATATTGCTTCCACTGACATGGTCCCATGCTAAAAACCACAAATTGTAACTTCACATGTCCTGCAAAATTTGCTTTCTTACTCCTCTCATGCAATTTTTGAGAAAACACTTTTTTGAAAAATAAGGCGTTTGACAAATCAATAAAATTGTATTTTTCTGACCCTTCTTGTATTTTTCCCATTCGAGAATTTTTAGCAACAAAAGGTTCCTCAGAGTAAGTAGTTGGGTAATTTAAGCTTAAAAAAATTACTATTTGAGTTATTTGCTCAATCTAATCCAAAGAATATAATGAAAGTTAGATTTAACATATTAAGCGGCTACTAGACTAATTCATGACTTGATAGCGTAAGATAAATGAATTTTGATATACGAAAACTCAAAATTGAATATTATATTGCAGTATTCAGCCTACTTACAGTATTGCTGACCACATCTTCAAAATCTTCAATGTTCCATAGTCTGCTAGGTTTTCCAGAATCTTTTTGCATTTTCGCCACATATCTACCCATGTCTTGAACTAAGTCATGCATTTGAATTGTATCATATTTAGAGATGAACACAAGAGATTTTTCAATTAGACCATGCAATCTGATGCGAGCGCCTATATCATAGCTCTCAAGAATTTTATGGTCTTATCTTTCCCCCTTCCTCTAAATTGAAGCATGCGATATCTAGAAATATGGTTTTCTCTTTATCCGGCAACCCTTCAAAACTTATTTTGAGGGTTTTAACAATGTCTGGACTAGATTCTCTCTTTATCATATCTACAACATCTCTCCACATAGTTGCATCTTCATTATGTAACAAAATAGTACCCCACAATCTCAACGCTAACGGAAGGCCTTTAGCATGACTTACTACCTCCAATGCCAGCTTCTTAATATGCTCATCTGGAGCTTTGTCCTTGAAAGCATACTGACTGAACAACCGAATAGCATCACGTTCAAGTGTAGTCACTTCATACACTACATTATTCTTCCCTATAATTTGTTTGTTTCTAGTTGTTGCAATAATAATTCTACTGCCATTGTCAAACCAACAAAGATCCCCTGCTAAATACTCCCAATGATCATGATGATTAATGTCATCAAGCACAACTAAAACCTTCATAAAACGAAGTCTATGAGCTATCATAACCTTGCCGTCCTTATTATTCACATATTTTTTGTCTTTCCTTAACAGCTCAGAGAATGGATTTCATTTGTGTTAGTTTCTTTTACATCTGCAAGGAAACTTGCACCCTGAAATTGAGGTGAGAGTCTATCAAAAACAGCTCTTACTATAGTCGTTTTGCCAACTCCCCCCATTCCCCAGATCCCCACAATCCGAACATCATTAGTTTCCATCTCTAGAAGGGATGTTACTTTCTCCAAATGAGTATCTATTCCCACAATATCGTGCAAATAAGATGAAGAAGTCTTGCATAATTTTGAAGAAACATCGTCAACAAGTTCCCGAATACATTCTGATTCAATCCTACAAAAAGTAAGAACAAGAAGTACTTCACATTGTAAGTGCATAATCATGATAAAAGGAACAGTCAAACAGAACACATAAATCAAACTCCTCAATAAATTATCTGTGTAACAATGTCATTGAGTAATTAAATTGATATAAAATATAAAATCAACATAAGTGACTTTAGCAAGTAATTTAGTATACTTGGATGACCATTAAAGTTATTCACTCGATTGCAATAAGGCATAATACATTAATATACCCTTTAACTTAACTTCAGCTAGCATTTGTGCCCTCCAATTTTGGGTGTGCACAAGTAGGATTTGTTCTATAGTAGAATCATAAATTCTGGCACATTTTTAGATACAGATTTGCTCTATATAGTAGAGTATTAGCTAGTATGTGTAGCTAGTCTTCATGATAAATAAATTTATGATTCAATCGATGTGTTTTCAACTCACTTGTCACGGATATCATATCCTTTTAGATTTGAGACAACAGTTAGGGCAGTTCTCCATCCTTGCACCTTCTGCATCATTTCAACATCATCCTTATACCTCAATTCGTGTTTGGCAAATGCTTCTTCAAAGCTCTCACTTTGATATCGAACATGTGATGGATCCACGTCATAGAAGACCGGAATGACCGTTTGTCCATTTTCTTCCTCCTTGCATTCCATAATCTTCATTAGTTCATTCAAGCACCACTTTGATGTAGCATAATTCTTTGAGAGAACGATTATGGCAACTTGAGACTCTTCTATAGCTTTCAAGAGTTCTTTTGAGATGGAATCGCCATTCTCTAGCCTTTTATCATCTTGAAAGGTGAATATAATTCCCTTGTTTTTCAAACCTTCATACAAGTGACCCGTAAATGTTCTCCGTGTGTCAGCACCTCTAAAACTTAGAATACGTCGTACTTCCATCGAGGATAGTATTTTGGATCACTCACACAAGAAGAAGAAGATGCCATGGATGTTGATCTGAAAAGGGCGGAATCATGATTTTTATTAAGGGGGCTTCAATTATATAGAGAAGTAAATACACAAAGAAATCAAGAGGATTCAACATCTATTATATATGCATAAAAAAAATATACAATATTTTTTGCTAAAAGTGCTTCAGATGAACCTCCTTGCCCCTACCTAGCTCCGCCCCTACTTCGAACATAAGGTTATGAGTTCAAGTCAACAAGAGAGTAAAAAAAGAGTGGAAATAAAAGAATCAGTTTGGTTAGTATTTTCATCCAAATTTAATAGAAGGAAGTAGGAAATTCCTTCAAGACCCCAAAACTCCACTGTGGTAAATAAACGATGTACAGTTAATCAGTTGGCCCTAACTAATTTATGGATGTCTGGAAAAGAGGAATCTAACAAAAGAAGAAATTGGGTTTTACCTTGTAATTCTATTCATTAATTCAAACGTTACGGTTGTGTAATTAGGTAATTTTTCTTACCATTTTTTATGGCAATCTTCCATCTCAATGAATGGATGAAGCCAAGTGGTGTTGACAAAGAAATTAGCCTTCTTTTTTGCTTTTGTACCTTTATCTGCTTGTACTTTTAGTGGTCTATTATGTGCATATTACATTGGAGTTTCCAAGATATTTCCTACTTACTTCTGTTGCGCTAGATTTTATATTGCTTTTGACTTTTTATTTATCTTCAATGCAACGAAGTTACAAAGAAATTAAATTGTTATAATATTACCTAACAATGTTTGTCATAAAGTCCATGAAATGCCGATAAAATTGGGTTGGGTAAAATATGAAATTGGGTAAATAACCCACTTTTATGATCTCCTTAAGCCGAATTGGTTTCAGAATGCTGGCACAAAATTCATGACAAACTGGTATGATTTCATGTTATATTAAACTTAGCTATCATGTTGGATAACTCAAAAATCATATTATGACCTGATATTCCAATAATTAGCAAATTTACATTAGAAAATTAAAATTTTTGTGTGACGAGAGATATATCAATTTTAAATTACTAAGTTAAGGGGTATATGAGACATTTTCCCAAACCTCTTTGACCTTGTGAATGATATGATAAATGAACGTAACCTTTTAGCTTTGCCAGAAAAATGAATAATTAAAAAAACAAGAGAAAATCCAATATCATAATTCAATATTTCTGATAGCAGAAGATATACATGTTCCTCTCTTTTGAGAACTCTGATTCTAATTCTCTTTTGAGACTAAAAAAGACATGAGAAATATCTTATGTTTTGCAATTGACTTGGCATTTCAAAATCATGTTAGGCAAAGCTTTGTAGTTTAAAGCAATACTATTTTTATTTTTATTGTTTTTTGACATTAATGACTTTATCAACGAGCTTCAAAATGCAACACAACAGAAAGGACAATTTGATCTTTATTAGCTTTTCTTAGTATAGTTTAATTAAGCTTGTAACTGAAGCACCAAACATTAATTGTACTCTGAATTGAACATGCTCGCAACTGAAGCAACGTACAAGTATATCAGTTACATTGAACGTGTGTTCATAATCTTCAGCATCCATAAAGTCTTCCATTCAGGCTAAGATTCTTGACCAGGAGCTAGCAGGTTCATGTATATATTAATTGATGATGGTGGGTCTGCTTCTCCCATTCCTTATCCTCACGTTGGCGTTCGACTTGAGCAAGTCAGATGTAGAGAATCACTGATCAGCTTTCCCCATTTTCTCATCTAATCTAAATATAAAAAACAACAAAACAAAGCAAAAGGTACCAGATCGATCTTGTAGTTGTCAAATTGAAGGACTCAGCCGATCGTATATCTACAAGTTCAATGTAACTGATACACTTGTATAAAATTGAACATATGCATAAATTTTGTCGAAAACATTGGAAGCTGAGAGAACCCGTAACCTACCTTCTTCACGCCATCAAAAGGGGGAAAAATTCTCTTTGAGAGAGATGAATACAGAGAATTGCAACTAAGAAGAATTTGTAAAATCACAAAAAAAATAAAATGAATCCACGTGTGAGATGCAGGGACCATAAAAAATAGTGTGAATTTGTAGAGTGCTTACACATGTTCACTAATTTATTTATTTTGAATCCACTATCAACTTGTCCTGTCTTTGGATAAGTATTGCGGTTAAGTCAGTTAACAAGATGAGAGTCGGAAAATTGAAATAAGAATTGTCAAGTGATTC
>JAJOOF010000114.1:0-11877 GCA_029582545.1 Solanum lignicaule
GGAGATAAGTCATGGTCTAGAACAAAGGCCAGTGAGGCTATGTAACATGCATCTTATGAATATGTGAATACTTCCAAAACTCCACCTCGTACAACAAGAACTTAACACTAATTAATCATTATAATTATTTTTTATTATATCATATAAGAGTTCCCCTCAATTAGTGATCACATGATCCAATGAGTTTGAAAACAAGTAATGATTCTTAAACTCATTGGATCACATCATCAATATTTTATGACTCATCACATAATAATGTCTCACAAATTAGTATTTCTTAACATAATAATATGTTATCAATTACTTGTGGTTACTATATAAGCAATGGACCTTAGAGCACCACCTTAAAACATGGATGTGCTTTGAGAACCATTACTTATTCTTAATTATTTTGGATCATGTGACCAATATATGGGGCTCTCATATGCTATAATAAAATATTATTTTCATGTCTAAATAATGTCAAGTTCCTCATTTGTAATTTAATTGATTCATTTATTATTTATTTAGTCAATTAATAGTACTTTGAGGATCTTTTTTCTAAAGCAAATTTACCACTTGACAGAGTGTCTAACAGTCTTTTATTAAAACTAAAAGATATTATAAGGGATATGTACAAGAAAGGGGGCTAGGCCTTACCTTACCAATCCAAATGAAGTACCTAACTTCTACTAACTAACAAGCATGAAGAAAGTAGGAGCTAGAGAGAACTAAGTATTTTGTGATTACCACAAAATTTGCAATACACTCCATGATAATATTACAAATGAGGATGCTTAAATAATGCAAAAATATGACAATCAAAAAGAAAACTGAGTTATCAGTCTTTTTGAGGATCATTTCTTGTTCTCAAATCATTAGATCATATATTATTGATAGAGCACTCATATGATATAATAGAGGATTATAAATTTACTTATTTATTGTTTTTAGCCAAAAAATTATGTTGTGAAACCATTACTTATTCTCAAACTCATAATTAGATTATATATTCAATTGAAAGAGACTCTATGCACTAGCTAATTAGTCAAAACATTACTCCAATGGCAAGTTCGGCGGCAATTAGACCCCAAACAACCACTAATACCTCAAGATCAAACTAATTCACTGCAAAGAAATAGTCTTCATTGATTTTGGGCTTGGCTATTACATTTATAAATTCTATAAAGAAGAAAACATGACATAAACACTACAATAGGGGCATTGGTTTGTTAATGGATAATTTTTATCAATAAAAGAGTGGCACCCAAACTTTGTTCCATCTAAAGCGAAAGAAAATGTCACATCTATATGGGTCAGACTACCAGTGGCAGAGCCAACATTTTCGTCAAGGGTTTGAAAAGAGATATCTTGAGCAAACGGAGAAGCACTTTGATAAACAGATTTGATCTTGACCGATTCAATTAATGTAGTAGTGTTTGTTCATACTTTTATGACAGAGGTGGCTCGATTTTTTAACCAAAAAGAAAAAAAATACTAAATTTTTTTAATTTTAAAAGGAAAAAGTTAAACAATAAATCATGTCCTTTGCTTGTTTTGATTAATAAAAAATGGAAGTTTTAGAAGGCTAGGGTCAAACCCAGACCTCCAAGAAAAATTTGCATAGCTTTAGCCAGTAGGCTATCTCATTCTTTAGTGTCAAGGATGTTCAACAGTCAGTACATATTCAAAAATTCCTATATTTAACCTATATATTTTGAAAAAAGAATTCGACGAAGAATGGTCATCTAACCACCCTTTGATGTGCATAGCTCCACCCACGCAGACTACCCGAACTACCAACACAATTCTACGACCATGTCATCTTAGCTCAGGTATGGAACAAATTAGGGAAATTAGTAAAGACAGATGTTTGTACATCCTTTTCATTACGCTGACGATACACACACATTTGTGTAGAGGTACCAATTGGATTACTAGTCAAGAAGCATATCTTTATAGGTCACCACTTACAAACCCTTGTCTGTGAAGGACATAGTATACTTTATACCAAATGTGGTATCTTTGCACACACTATACCACTTATGCAAAAAGAAATCCAAAAAACAAATGAGCTACAACAAAGCGCCACTCCAACATAAGATGAAACATCTACCAACCTGGGTTCACAATCAATAGACTTAGGGAAAGAGATAAAAGAGGACACATGGCAGCAGGTATCTTATACAAAGAAAAGGAATCACGAAAAGTGTCCAGCCTCAGATGCTAGCTCAAGCGATGAAGGTATTAGCGTTAATTTATTTGATGCTAACATAAGTAAATTTCTTGACTCTAAATTCTACAAATACAGGAAAACAAAGCGCTAAATAGGAAATCGAAAAAGGCCAAGCCAGTTCGGTAAGTTAAGGTCCATGCTTGAAACGAAAAAAAAGAGGAAGGCTCGCATGGACTTCCGGTCTTTCTTAAAGCGCTCCTCAAAACTGAACTATCTTGAAGGGTCTCAATCCACAACATTCAAAACTGAACTATCTTAAAGCAGTTGATCGACCAAGACGGTCCCAGTATTACAACTGATGATGTCAACAATGTCATTATATTTAATATAAAGATAGAAGTAACTCTGTCACAGCTATTGTAAATAGTAAGGTGACACCAACAAATACCTACACGCCTAGTATAACCTTTAAAATAACCTCTACCTCATCCGTTATAATAACCCCTACGTCACCATTACAGTCTACTGAAGCTACACTTTTACACAATAGAAATCTTTCCAAAATCTATCAAAATATAATCTCAAAGTATTGCTACCCACAAGATCTCCCTCATCAAAAAATCTCAACCACATGGTCTCTTCTTTAACCATACACAATGACTGTCACACCCCAGATTCAAGAAAGACCAATTAGCAGATTTTCATAATTGCACGTGCCACTGACGGAGGCCAAACCACGGCCCATGGATGGGACCACGAACCATAGGTATGGTTCATAGATTGGCCACCCAGAATCCCCAGAAAATCATGACCTACAATAGGACCTACAGACCGTAGGTGGTTCCACGGTACGTGGTCTAGGGTCTGTGGATCGTGACCCTCAAGTCCAGTTCTAGATGCCAAACGACGCCCTAGCAGGATAGACCGTCGTTTAGTCCACGGTTCGTCAGTTAGGGTCCGTTGATGGCCTCGTCAGCTTTTAAGTTAAGGTCATTTTGGTCTTTTCCTCTATGTATTGGGCAGCTAAACTACGTCATTTAATGCCTAAACTACGTCATTTTACTCAGTCTAAGCCTAATAACTTAGTTAGACTTACCCAGAACCCTCATTCTCCAAAAATTATCCAAACTTGGAGAAAAAATAAGAGGAAAAAGTTGACCAAACCTCCCAAGAACAAGCAACAGTGTTCTTCAAGGTTCAGCATCGAAATCCAAAGGATTTCTCCGTTGATTTCGTCACCAGGTTTGTGGGATTTCACTAGTGGGTCCCTTTCATCCACAAGGTCCCTAGAATTCAGTCAGCTCCTTGATTATCCATATCTTGTTTAGACCTAGGGTTTGTAAAACCTTGAATAATTGTTATGATTTAGTTGTTGTAGTATCCTAAATCGAAATAACATGTTTCTTGGAAAGTTTGCTTAATTCCTTGTATGAAACTCAGAACCCTAGTTTGTATAAATTCTCTTAGTTCATGAATTATACTTGTTAGGTCAGTTAAACATATAATCATGCTCCAAATTTTGAATGTCAGATAATCATTATATAAATGTTGCATCCTCAGTTAGCATGTCAGTATTTTGAGTTATTCAGTATTTCAGTCACATTTCAGTCATTTATATATTCAGTTGGGAGTAGACTTAGCACCGAGTTGGACTAGGGTTCAGAGTACCCTCATAGTCCCAGAACTACGTGCCCCCGTACGAGTATAGCTACCCTATTTTGGGCAATAGATTTATTGGTCACGACATTTATGCCTTTATACCCCTTGCAAGGTATATAGGGTCTCATCGATGGGGCGTGTACATCGGAATCCATGTTTAGCTCCCGTGGTTTTATGTCGGTTAATAGTATCTCCCACAGTCAGACTCCTAGTGCATTTGACCAGGTTTTCAGTATATACTTCAGTATTCAGTTTAGCATGTCATGTTCATGATTAGCACTTGGTCATTGCATTCAGTTAAGCTTTTCAGTTATGTTTCAGTATTTATATTCCCAGTCTGTTTATGTCATTGCTCAGTTATGCTTTGTTCAGCTTAGTATCTATATCTTACATGATCAGTAAATTCCAAGTATTGATGCATACTTTGCGCTACATATTTTCATTATATAGGTTTAGGTACTCAGCATCCAGATCGTGCTTAGATCGATTTTCGGTCCGCACTCAGCAGCTTCAGTGGTGAGTCCTCATATTCCGAGGACAATAGACATACTTCAATTTTAGTCTTTACTTTCAGTTTTCAGTGTTGTTAGAGTTAGTTGGGGGGTGCCCCATCAACTCAACTTAGTTAGAGGCTTTTCAAACATAGTAGTAGAATCATCTTGAATTGTTAAGTTTAATCTTTCAGTTGTTATTAAGTTCTTAGTATGTTTTATAAATTCAGACTAGTTGGGTATTTTCCACTTTCAGTTATCAATGTTTTAGTTTCCGCATAGTACATGTTTTATTCTGTGATTCTCAGTATGCTTGATATATGCCAGACACAGGGTTATCTTGGGGTCACTCGTGATCCTATGTCCCGTGTTCATCAAGGGGTAGCCTCGGGGCGTGACAAACTTGGTATCAGAGCATTAGGTTCAAGAGTCCTAGGATGTGTGAAAGCCGCACTAAGTAGAGTCTCTTTAATGGGTGTGAAGTGCACCACATCTATGGGAGGGAGGCTACAAAATGTTTTAAGAAAAACTTTACCTTCTTTGTTATTCTTATTGTGAGTGGGTATGATCCAACTTCTCATTTCTAATCCATCGTTATGTGTTTCAGATCATGCCTCCTCGTAGAACTAACACACGGAATGCTAATGCACGCAATGCTAACACAGTTCTTCCAGTCCCAAACCATGAGGTTACGAATGCAAAATTTCAGAATACGATCCAGCTCTTGGCTCAGAGTGTGGCCAATCAGAATAATCAGCAGGCCCAGTTCCTGCAGATGCAAATGGTGGATCAGCTGCAACTAGGGTTTGAGACTTCGTTCGGATGAATCCTCCTGAGTTTCTAGGGTCGAAGGTTAGTGAGGACCTACAGAACTTCATTGATGAGGTTAAGAAAATTCTTGGAGTAATGCAAGTGACTAGAACTGAGAGTGTTGAGTTAGTATCTTACCAACTTAAGGATGTGGCTCATATCTGGTTCACTCAGTGGAAAGATAACAGGGGTACAGATGCAGCTCCTGTGACTAGGGATTATTTTACTGGAGCTTTTCTGGATAGGTTCTTCCCAAGGGAATTGAGAGAAGCTAAGGCACAAGAGTTAATGAACTTGAAGTAGGGGGTCAATGTCGGTCCAAAAGTATGGGATGAAGTTTACCCAACTCTCCAGGTATGCTCTACACATAGTTGTCGATTCCAGGGCATAAATGAGTAAGTTCTTGTTTGGGGTCTCCGATCAGGTCAAGACTGAGTGCAGGCATATTATGCTTCTAGGGGATATAGATATATCCAAACTAATGAATCATGCTGAGCAGGTTGAGGGAGATAAGCTTAGGGAATTGGCTAAGGATAACAAAAAGGACAGAAAAGGAAATTATGAATACTCACAACAAAATTCGGACAGTGGGAATCGCTCACAGTTTCAGTAGAGGTCTACAGTCCCAGCACCTTCATCAGCTAGTGCTCCATCCCCTAGGTTTTGACAGGATCAGAAAGGTAGGGCATCAGGCTCAAAGTCTTAGGGGAGTGCTTCAGGTAACAGGACTTTCCAAAGTTGTCCAAAGTATGGTAAGAACAATCAGTGCGAGTGTCTTGCAAGCAGAGATGGGTGCTTTGGATGTGGTCAGTCTAGCCATATGTTGAAGGATTGCCCTTCTGCCAGGCAGGGGTAAGAAGGTAACAACAATAGGGCTCAGTCTACAGCTCCAGTACCACCAGCAGGTCACCCAACTCAGCAGGGTGCTTCGTCTGGTACAGGTGGCGGTCAGCGCCAGAATAGGTTGTATGCTCTCCAGGCTCACCAACATCAGGAAGATTCTCCTGATGTGGTCACTAGTACGTTACGAGTCTTTCATTTAGATGTTTATGCATTGTTAGATCCAGGGGCTACACTATCTTTTGTGACTCCTTATATAGCAGTAAACTTCGAAGTCAGTCCAAAAACTCTCTCAGAACTCTTTTTAGTATCTACTCCAGTTGGTGATCCAGTTATAGCTAAACGGGTGTACAGAAATTTCCCTGTCACAATTTCCAAGAAAGTCACCTCAAAAGATCTTGTAGAGTTAGAAATGGTAGATTTTGATATCATTCTCGGCATAGATTGGTTACATTACTGTTATGCCTCGGTTGATTATAAAACTAGGATCATTCGGGTTAGGTTTCCAAACGAACCAGTCTTAGAGTGGAAGGGTAGTAGCTCAGTGCCTATGGGTCCATTCATCTCTTACCTTAAGGCCAGAAAAATGATTTACAAAGTGTATATCTATCATCTTGTTTGGATTAACGATTCAAACTCTGAAACTCCAACTCTTGAGTCAGTCCTAGAGATAGTGATGTCCCAAAGATAGCTTTCAGAACTTGATATGGGCATTATGAATTTGTAGTTATGTCTTTTGGACTAACAAATGATCATGTAGCTTTCATGGACTTAATGAAAAGGGTGTTCAAAAAGTATATGGACTTGTTCATCATCATCTTTATTGATGAAATCCTCATCTATTCTTGGAGTGAGGAGGAGCATGCGACTAATCTGAGAGTTGTTCTGCAAACTCTCAAAGATCGCCAGCTATTCGCTAAGTTCAGCAAATGTGAATTATGGTTATAGTCTGTCGCTTTCCTTGGTCATGTGGTATCAAGCGAAGGAATTCGAGTAGATTCTCAAAAAATTAAGGTAGTACAGCACTGGCCCAGACCCACCTCTCCAACAGATTGCAAAAGTTTCTCAGGTTTGGCTGGTTATTACAGGAGATTTTTTGAAAGCTTTTCATCCATAGCTTCCCTCATTGACCAAGTTGACTCAGAAGAAGGTCAAATTTTCAGTGGTAAGATGATTTTGAGATAAGTTTCTTAGAATTGAAGACTAGGTTGACTGCGTACAGCTTAGGTCTTGACTCTACCAGATGGTTCAGATGGTTATGTAATTTATTGTGATGCATCCAGGGTCAGCCTAGGTTGTGTATTGATGCAGCGAGGTAAGGTTATAGCTTATGCTTCTAGATAGCTTAAGGTTCATTAGAAGAACTACCTGATTCATGACCTCGAGCTTGCAGCCATCGTATTTGCCCTAAAGATTTGGAGACACTACTTGTATGGTGTTCATGTTAATGTGTTCACAGTTCATAAGAGCCTCCAATATATGTTCACCTAGAAAGAGTTGAATCTTCGTCGGATGAGATGGCTTGAATTCCTCAAAGACTATGACATGAATGTGCTTTACAACCCGGGTACGGCCAATGTAGTGGCTGATGCTGTCAGCAGATTGTCCATGGGTAGTGTAGCATATGTGAGGAAGAAAGGAAAGAGTTAGCCAAAGATGTTCACCGGCTTTCTCTCTTAGGAGTTTGCCTTACGGACACATCAGATAGTGGGGTGATAGTTCAGAATGGATCAGAATCTTTATTAATAGCGGAGGTTAAGGAAAAACAGGATAGTGATCCTATATTACTTTAGTTGAAAGGTGCAGTTCATCAGCAGAAAGTTGAGGTTTTCTCCCAAGGGGTGATGGTGTACTTCGTTACCAGGGTCGCTTATGTGTTCCTAATATGGGTAAGTTAAGGCAGCAAATCCTTACAGAAGCTTATAACTCTAAGTATTCCATTCATCCAGGTGCCACTAAGATGTACCGTGATCTACGAGAAGTCTTTTGGTGGAGAGGCATGAAGAAGGACATAGCAGACTTCGTGGCTAAGTGTCCTAATTGTCAATAAGTTAATGTAGAACATCAGAAACCTGGAGGTATGACTCGGGATATTAACATTCCTACATGGAATTTAGAAGTGATAAACATGGACTTCAATACGGGTTTACATCGTACTCACAGACAGCATTCCATTTAGGTGATAGTGGACAGAGTTACTAAGTCCGCTCACTTCTTGGATGTCAATACTACAGATTCAGCGGAGGACTACGCCAAACTCTACATCTATAAGATAGTCAAGTTGCATGGCATTCCCTTGTCTATCATCTCAGATAGAGATCCTCAGTTTACCTCTAATTTTTGGAAATCATTTCAGAAAGGTCTTGGTACGCAGGTAAATCTCAGTACACCATTTCATCCACAGACAAATGGTCAGACAGAACGTACCATTCAGACCTTAGAGGACATGTTGAGAGCTTGCATGATTGATTTCAAGGGTAGTAGAGATGATCACCTACCTCTCATAGAGTTTTCCTAAAATAGCAACTTCTATTCCAGTATTTAGATGGCCCCTTATGAGGCATTTTATGGGCATAGATGTAGATCTCTAATTGGTTGGTTTAAAGTAGACTAAGAAAAATGATTGGGCCTAGTTCGGTTCAGGAGGCTATGGAAAATTTCAAATCAGCGGGGATAGACTTAAGATAGTTCAGAGTCGTCAGAAGCCTTATGCAGATGTGAGGAGAAGGGACTTAGAGTTCGAAATCGATTATTGGTTTTTCTTGAAAGTGTCACATATGAAGGGGGTGATGAAATTTGGAAATAAAGGGAAACTCAGTCCTAGATATGTAGGTGGCTTATGAGTTTGAGTTGCCAGCATAGCTAGCAACGGTTCACCCAGTCTTTCACATTTCCTTGTTGAAGAAGTGTGTGGGTGATCCGACATCAATAGTACCATTACAGAGTGTGGCTGTGAAGGATAGTCTCACTTATAAAGAAGTGCTAGTAGAGATTCTTGACCATCAGGTTCGTAGGTTGAGAAATAAAGAAGTCACTTCAGTGAAGGTTTTGTGGAGGAGTCAGTCCGTAGAGGGAGATACTTAGGATGCAGAAGCAGCCATGAAGGCCAAGTATCCTCACCTCTTTCCTTTTGATTCCGTTTCAGCTTCAGTTAATAGTTCTTCTCCAGTCTTTCAGTTTACTCTTGCGTAAGTTCAGTCTCAGTATCTTGTTCCTTAAGTTGTTCTTACATTTCAGCATATTTGCATGTTCTTAGAACTCAATTCAGTTAGATATCAGTTTCTAGTACTTAGTGGTAGGGATTGCAGCTCCTTCCCTCCATACTCAGCTAGTTTAGACTTCATTCAAGGAAAAATGTTACAAGGGGAAGATAATGTAACACCTCAGATCCAAGAAAGACCAAATAGCAGATTTTCAAAGTTGCAGGTGCCACCGACGGAGGCCAAACAACGGCTCGTGGATGGGACCATGGACCGTAGGTATGGTCCATAGGTTGGCCATCCAGAGTCCCCAGAAAATTATGACCTACGGCAGGATCTACGGTTCGTAGGTGGGTCCACAGTCTGTGGTCCAGGGTCCGTGGATCGTGACCCATAAGTCCACCTCCAGAAGCCAAACGATGCCTTAGCAGGACAGACCGTCATTCAGTCCACGGTCCGTTGGTTAGGGTCCGTCAATGGCCTTGTTATAATTTAAGTCAGCGTCGTTTTAGTCTTATCCCCATGCAATGGGCAGCTAAACTATGTCATTTTAATGCCTAAACTATGTCATTTTAATCAGTCGAAGCCTAATAACTTCGTCAGACTTACCCAGAACCCTCATTCTCCAAAAATCATCCAAACATGGAGAAAAAATAAGAGGAAAAAGTCTACTAAACCTCCCAAGAACAAGCAACAGTGTTCTTCAAGGTTCATCCCCAAAATCCAAAGGATTTCTCCGTAGATTTCGTCACCAGGTATGTGGGATTTCACTAGTGGGTTCATTTCATCCACTAGGTCCCTAGAATTCAGTCAGCTCTTTTATTCTCCATATCTTGTTTAGACCTAGAGTTTGTAAAACCTTGAATAATTGTTGTGATTTAGCTGTTGTAGTATCCTAAATAGAAATAGCTTGTTTCTTGGAAAGTTTTCTTAATTCCATGTATGAAAATTAGAACCCTAGTTTGTACAAATTCTCTTAGTTCATGAATTATACTTGCTAAGTCAGTTAAACAGATAATCATGCTCCAGATTTCGAATGTCACATAATCAGTATATAAATGTTGTATTCTCAGTTAGCATGTCAGTATTTTGAGCTATTCAGTATTTTAGTCACATTTCGGTCATTTACATATTCAGTTGGGAGTAGACTTAGCACCGAGTTGTAATAGGGTTCAGTGTACCCTCATAGTCCCAAAACTACGTGCCCTTGTAGGAGTATAAGTCCTCTCTGTTGCATCAGATTTAGTGACCATGTCAATCATGTCTTTATACCCTGGCAAGGTATATTGGGTCCTCTCAATGGGGCGTATACATCGGACTTCAGGTTTAGCTCCCGTGGTTTTATGTCGGTTAATAGTAGCTCCCATAGCCAGACTCCTAGTGCATTTGACAAGGTTTTTAGTATATACTTCAGTATTCAGTTTAACATGTCATGTTCATGATTAGCACTTGGTCATTACATTCAGTTTAGCTTTTCTAATATGTTTCAGTATTTAAATTCCTGCTCAGTTTATGTCATTGCTCGGTTATGCTTTGTTCAACTTAGTATATGTATCTTGCATGCTCAGTACATTCCAAGTACTGACGCATACTCTGTGCTATTTCCTTTCATGATGTAGGTTCAGGTACTCAGCATCCAGATCACGCTTAGATCGATTATCGGTCCGCATTCAGCAGCTTCATTGGTGAGTCCTCATATTCCGAGGACAATAGACATGTTTCTATTTTAGTCTTTACTTTCAGTCTTTAGTATTGTTAGAGTTAGCTGGGGGGCATGTCCCAGCAACTCAACTCAATTAGAGGCTTTTCAGACATAGTAGAAGAATCAACTTGTATTGTTAAGTTTAATCTTTCAGTTGTTATTAAACTCTTAGTATGTCTCATACATTCAGACTAGTTGGGTATTCCCCACTTTCAGTTATCTATCTTTTAGATTCTGCATAGTACATATTTTACTCAGTGATTCTTAGTATGCTTGAAATATGTTAGACACAGGGTTAGCTTGGGGTCACTCGTGATCCTAGGTCCCGTGTTACGTCAAGGGGGTAGCATCGGGGCATGACAATGACAATTGTAACATTTATAAAAACAATCAAAGATAATACCAATACTTCTTTTTTTAGGGCAACAAAGAAGGAACTCAATGAGAAAAACACTCTTTTTTCCACATCCCACAAACCCAAACGTACATCAATACCCTATCCATCATGAACTCCAAAATTCCCTTCCCACTTCCATTCCCCCCTCTCCAAACATTTCCAGTCACAATAGGGGAGAACACATTTTACCCTACCCATGATCCAACCCCAAACTTCACTGACAGACCATACCATATATTCCACTGTCCAAATGAAAAATCAAAAAGTAGTAATAATTATGCAAAACCCAACCTTCTTCAGTCAGGTAGTATCTTGTAACGACCCTAAAAATGAACTAGTGAAACTAGAGCCTCACATGTGAGTTTGGAGTTGAGAACTTGATGAAATGATGAGAAATGACAGTGACGTCGGAAACTAGTCGTTTGAACTAGTGAGTTGTAAGGGTCTTGTCATTGAAGTTTGGAGTGTTGTTTAAGGGCTTAAGGGGTTGATTAGCTAGTTGATTAATCACCTTTATAAGCTAGAAAGACCTTAAGCTAGGTCATGAAATCATTTAGAACCGAGACCCTCAAAACAGTCCCCTAAAAACAGTTTTTAGTTTTAAGTTAGGAGTGAGGGTCAAC
>JAJOOF010000115.1:0-12853 GCA_029582545.1 Solanum lignicaule
TTTTTTTCAACATCAAACTAACTAAATCAAATCACAAGTTGAGTTTTTGCTTCGATTTGGTTTGGTTCACAATTTAATTCGACTTGACGATTTGGCATGTACACACGATTAGTCATAGGTTTCTTGCGTGTTATAGTTATAGCCTTATAGGTGGTTGTTTTCATATAATTAGTCATAGGTTTCTTGCGTGGCTTATCGCCGCATTTTTTGTAGTGGATATGCAACGTAATGTTTTTAAAATAAAAGCAACAAAATAAACTTAATTAAAATAAGAAGTTTATAAATAGAAGGATAAAATATTCTATTAATTAACAATAAGAAAGTTTATTGGGAGCTAAAAGTATGCATGAAAGAAAATGTAAAAGCTTCATTTAATTACATCTTTCTAACTTTTCCTAATTTTATCTTTCATGAGCGTTAAACTTTTGAATTTTGATCGTATATTCAAATCTTGATTCTTCAATCTTCAACTTTTCAAACATTCCTATTTCTGCCAAAAAAGGATACTTTGACTGAAAATCCAATTCATTATTAAATCGAAGTTTCTTGATCCTCTTACTTGACTCGATTTCAGGTTTCTTTAAGGGGACAATACTACTACGCTTAATACTCATGTAATGCTCAAGGCCGAAGTCGAATTGAGGTTGAGGTAAGGGCTGAGGCCGCAGTAAAGGTTGGGAATAATCAGAATAGAAAATACTTCTCTTATTTCTTCACCTTTTGCATCCAAAGAACGAATTAAACAAATAGTCTAAACGATTTGGACGATCAATGTTGCCGATTATGGCTTGACGGATTGATATTTCACATTCTTGATTTTTCTTTCCCATTCTTGTTAATTTGTGGAGATTAGGATGAATAGATTTATTAGGCTATAATTTTAATTTGTGGAGACGTTTTTGTTGTATTTATAACCGTCATATATTATCCTTATTTGAATACTAACTACTAGGATAAATTTCCATAAATTTCCTTATTTTTTTCTCCCTCAAGTAATCCTTGTTAATATAGGAATTGACTTTCCGTGTGTGGCTAGTACTAAAATTTTGGTTTTATTTTGACTACTAGGATAAATTTCCATATAATTGAGATTTGGTGTAATTGGGTGTTATTACACTCTTGTAAATACACCCAATTATACTAAATCTCAATTACATTGTAACTAGAAAATATAAGAATAATAAAAATATTTTTTCTAAAAAAATAATAGAAATAAATTAAAACAACAAATACAAATATAAATAACAAATATTCAACTTGAAAAATTAGGCGTAGTGTTAACGGTAATTTTAGCATGATTTCTAATTTGGGTGTATTTTTTTTTTTTTAAAAAAAAAATCAAATAGGTTTTAGAAATTTGGCTGATGTAGAAAAATATGTATACTAATGACGTAGTCGAATTATCATTCACCACATGGACAATATGATTTTGCAAAATCAGATGGATTTTGAGTTCATGTATAATGGCATGTATGCGTTTTTTCTCAAACGAAAATGATATAGATGAGTCATGCTTTTAACGTATAGCATAAATGAGGCTTTTCTCAAAATCCCATAACATATCTAAGCTTTTTATCATGTGTGTATATATAAATATATAATGTCGGTTTATTTTTTTTTAGCTCAATCTGACTTTGTTGTGTAATTAATTTCAAGCCAAACCAATTAAGGGTGGTCGATCAACTTTTTTTTTCAAATCACAAGTTGGGTTTTTGCTTCAATTTGATTTGATTCACAATTTGGTTCGACTTGATTTGACATGTACACACCTTATAAAAAAATATATTAAAAATCAAAATATAAAAAATATATATATTTGGACCGAAATTCAAACAAGAGATATATTTAAAAAGCTAATACATCTTTCACTTTTTTTTTCTAAACAAAAAAATGATAAAAACGATTCATTGTGTGTCATAGTTATAGGTGGTTGTTTTCGTATAATTAGCTATAGGTTTCCCGCGTGGCTTATCGCCGCATTTTTTTAGTGGATGTGCAACGTAATGCTAATTAAAATAAAAACGAAATAAAAGCAACAAAATAAACCTACTTAAAAGAATAAAATTATAAATATAAGGACAAAACATTCTGTTAATTAACAATAAGAAAGTTTATTGGGAACTAAAAGTAGCATGAAGCAAAATGTAAAATCTTCATAGAATTACATCTTCTAACTTTTTCTATTCTAATTTACGTGACATCTTCTTTTGTGACCGTCGAACTTTTGAATTTTAATCGTGAATTTGAACCTCGAATCTTCAACTTTTCATCATATGGAAAACATCCCTATTTCAGCCAAAAAAGGATACTTTGATTGAAAATTCGATTCATTATTAAATCGGAATTTCTTGATCCTCTTACTCGGCTCGGTTTCGGATCTCTTTAATGGGACAGTACTACGATGCTTAATACTCATGTAATGCTCTAAGCCGAAGTCGAATTGAGGTCGAGGTAATGGTTGAGGCCGGGGTAAAGATTGAGAATGATTGGCATAAAAAATATTTCTTTTATTTCTTTGTTTTTTGCAGGTAAAGAACAAATTAAAACAATAGTTGTAACGATTTGGACGATCAATGCCGCGGATTATGGCTTGACGAATTGATATTTCATCACATTCTTGGTTTTTCTTTCCCATTCTTGTTAATTTGGTGGAGATTAGGATGAATAGATTTATTAGGCTTTAATTTCAATTTGTGGAGAGGTTTTTGTTGTATTTATAACCGTCATATATTATCCTTGTTTGAGTAGTACTAGGATAAATTTCCATAAATTTCCTTAATTGTTTCTTCCTCAAGTAATCCTTGTTGATATAGGATTAGGAATTGACTTTCCGTGTGTAGGTAGCTAGTACTAAAATTTTGGTTTTATTTTGATTACTAGTTATAAAAAAAAAGTTTGTGTTTAGAGTCTAGGTAATGCTTTGATATTTTCTGAATTAATGGCCTGTTTGGAAAGCCATAATACAATTGAGATTTGGCGTAACCGAGTGTTATTACGGTCTTGTAATTACATTCAATTATATCAAATTCCAATTACATTGTGACTAGAAAATATTAGAATAAGAAAAATAATAGAAATAAAAAATAAATTAAAACAGCAAATACAAATATAAATAAAAGGAAGAAAATAATTTAATAAAATTTATGTTACATTGTATAATTACACCAATTCCTAACTCTCTCTTGGAAATTGAGGAATGTAATTACTACCCTTCAATTACATCTAATTTCTGTCTTGCTAAGCAATTACTTGGTCTACCAAATATGTCAAATACTTAACTACACCAATTTCTAACCCTTCTTTTGGGAATTGGAGAGTGTAATTAACTAATTACTATCCTTCAATTACATTCAATTTCTCTCTTGCTAAGTAATTACACCCAATTACATCAAATTTCAATTATATTGTGACTTTTCAAATATATTCTAAACTAGTTAACTAATCCGCGCTTCGTGCGGCCAATTAAAATCTTATATATTTTATGAAATAATATTTTTCTTTGAATATCTATATTAAAAAAATTCAATTAATAAATAAATTAAATTAAATTTTTAATAATGATCACGTATTCAAATTCTCTTCACAATTGTGCAGTTCTAATGTATTCAAATATTTTAACCGCAGTTTTTTAGATATTTAGTTGTATATACACATTCAACATTTTCTTTTATTTTGAGAAATATTATAAAAATATTATTACTTTATTTGAGTTCAATCTTTAATATAATCATATGATGCGGATCATATTGTGTTTTGCTATTAAATACTGTATTTTTTTTATAAAAAAAAACGTCATATTTCATTGCATATAATTATGGTTAAGTACTTTACATTCGTTTAAAAACAATTTGTTTTAGTGTATGTGCAAATTGACTTCGTTAAGATTATTGCATAATTTTTTTACTGAAATAGGTGGTCACAAATGAGGTGGAAATAATGCTCGTTTGGATTGACTTTTATTGTTTGACTTATAAGTCAAAAGTAATAAGTTAAATTTTGTAATTTATGGTTTTTGATTTACTTTTATCACTTTAGCTTAAAATCAAGTTCTTCTAAGTACTTTTTAAATTTTCTAAACACTCCAAAAGTGCTTAAAAGTTATTTTAGCATAAAAGCACTTAAAATAAGTTAATTCAAATTGTTATTATTTCCATCACTAATACTCATTTTCCTGTGATTTTCATATAAACCAAAAAATAAAATAACTAATTGGTTATTTTATCATAAATTTTTTAATTAGTTAAACGTAATACAAACGAATTATACTATATATTAGAGATAAATATCATATACATGCATTCAAAGAAAAGAAAATCAAGAAAAAAAGGTTGAATTTATCAATATAATATATCGTGAACCACAATAATATTCGTTAGAAATTACAATTAGTATACTCCTCTAATGTCCATCTCCTTATTAAAGAGAAAAGTTACGTGAAAATGAATTTAAAAAATGAAAATAATATCAAGCCAGAAATGAAAAAAAAGCACAAAGATAACGTACTTGTTAATTTACATAAAAACTTCATAGCCTTTTGCAAACTTTGAGTGAAATAGATACAAAAACTTTTTCATCACTTGATTGACATATTTGACTCCTCCCAATGCATTACATTCTGATTTTCCTACTCATATTTGCCATATTTGATTCCTCCGTATGCATTACCATTCTAATTTTCGTACTCAAGGAATCCCTTTTCTTAACTTATTATATATAGAGGTTGTTTGTAACCTTTTTATTTCATTTTAATTATTATTTATTACAGAGATGTTTAATGTTAGTAAAATGTGACATACCAGTTATCAACTTTTGGGATTCTTCCGTTTAGGTAAAGGTTGGTTATGGTTCTCCTTTATTTTATTTTTTAATAATAAGAAGATGGAAAACGAATAGTAAGAAAAGTTCAATAAAGGAGAAAAACCATAAATAATTTTCTAGGTCAATAGAGAAGTGTCTCATCACCTTGTCTATATTTAGCTTTATTATTATTATTATTATTATTATGTTTTTATCTAGCTTTATATTATATATAGATTTTTGTAATTAATTAAATAATATATTTATAATAAACGAATTGATTTAAAGAAGAAAAAGGGGAAAAACCTTTAAAATAAATTAAATAATAAAGATAAAAATACTTAAAATATTTAAAAATATGATTATTTTGTAATTGTAATTAGAAGAAGGACAAAAACTAAAAAAATAATATTTTTTTATTAAGAATAGAAATTAGAGAGGTATGAGTTATGAATAATTACTCCTTGTAAGTTGATATGTGAAGAGTCTTTATTGTAAATGTTTATCCATTAATATAATATTTATTTGTAATAAATTAAATAATTTACTTTTACAATAAAATAATTAATTTAGATAAGAAAGAAAACCCAAAAAAAGGAGAAAAAAATAAATACAAATGGAGATCATATAAAGGTGCCACATCACCTTGTTTATATTTCTCTTTTATATTATATATAGATCGAGTGACTTTGTAAGTAGATTGATCAGGTGAGATATTATCTAAACACAGAGCACTTTTGGGTGCCATGAAAATTCCTC
The DNA here is from genome assembly GCA_029582545.1 of Solanum lignicaule. Classification (NCBI taxonomy): domain Eukaryota; kingdom Viridiplantae; phylum Streptophyta; class Magnoliopsida; order Solanales; family Solanaceae; genus Solanum; species Solanum lignicaule. Next base: position 5,557 of record JAJOOF010000115.1, read on the forward strand.
CAAAAAAGCCTCATTTTTTCAACCCCATTCAGCCAGGTTTCAAGAATGGTCTTGTGAGTAATCCTTTCTGTTTTCTTTTTAATCTTTCCTTTGTTTACTTTATGTTGCATTTGCATTTAGTAGCGGATTCATGATTTTCACTAAATTGGTACTATGATATTTATTTGGGGTAAATAGTACTATAGTATTTATTTAATTAGGGCAAGTTTATGTTGTACCGTAGAAAATTCCTACAGGTTTTTTGAAGTATCTGAAAGGAAATGAGCAGATTGAACATGCAATACTGAGAGTGGATGGTAACAAGTGGCCTATGAAGGTGAATGACCATCGATTCGAAGCGGGTTGGGCTGAATTTGTACAACAATATGATTTGCAATTGGGAGATATATTGATGTTTAGACATGAAAGAAATATGGAATTTGAGGTTTCCATATTTGATTCAACTCATTGTGACAGAGAATATGCAGGAAGGAGGAGGAGGAGGAGGAGGTGCCCATACAGGTGAAGAAAATCGCATCTTGTTGTTGATGTTATGGTTCTTTGTTGTTCATTATGTTTAGGTGATCACACCTGTTGTTGATGTTACAGCTATATATATACTCCGCACTACTTTATTATCAGTTGTCATGTTTTTCTTTACTGTCGTTTTTTTTTTTCATTACTACTTTGATTTGTTTTATTTGAGTCGAGAGTCTTTCAGAAATAAGATATCTATCTATAAGAAATAGAAGTAAGATTTGCGTATACTTTACCTTTCTCAGACCCACATTGTGGGATTTGTTGTTGTTGTTGTGAAGGTATCTTCTTTAGAGTCCATTGATTTATATTTGATGATTTTTGCAAGTTAATTCCCTTAAATCTTAGCATAAGTCTCAACTTGTTTATATTACAAAATTATTTAAATGTTGCTAATTTTCTCAAGTACAATTGTCATGTTTAATTCCAGATGATGCAACAGAAAGACCGATGAGGCGCATGATCAAATCGTCGAAAAAGGCTTCTTCCCATGTAAAAACTGCTACTCATCACAAGTCTTTTGGTCATTTTGAATGCATTATTAGAGAATATAGCATTCGCCGAGGCTATTTGGTAAGTTTCAAAACTCATTATTTCTTGCAAACTCTTCAAGTGAATGTGTTTCACAATCAGGTCACTCTTATTAGATAATTACAAGTAAATCTCTATGATAAGCTAGACTGGCATTATAAAAATGTTTACATTGTCAATGTATGTAAACTAAATTCCTTTTGTTATTTTTTTCTTCATAAAATGGTTATACACCATGTCAGTACCTTCCTCGACTTTTCGCAATTGCAAATGGTTTCATCAATAAGAAGTGTGATTTGATTATAAGAGATGAAAGACAAAGGTTGTGGAATTTAAAGATAAGTTCTTCTATAACTCAAACTTATATTATTGGATGTGGATGGACCAAATTCTTTGCTGATAATTGCTTAAGGAAAGGAGATCGCATAATGTTTGAGGTCGTTACTAATGGAGAGACACCAATATGGAAATTTCAAGTTACTAATCGAGAAGCTCCATTGCAGAAGTTTCAAGGCATGTTTAGTCTCATCGAACCAATCTCTTGTTTCTTTGATGATCTTTTTCATTGTCATATATGTGTATTATTCTGCTGTGTTTATATAAGTATACGTCTTGGATTGCCCTTTATATGTTACCTAAAGTGTGTAAACTATTTTCTTTCACCTTGTTCACCTAATACAAACTCTAAAGTGCAGACTCACTACAGAATGCAGTTTGAAAACTGTAACTTGTAAATGCCAGTTATACTGAAATTACTATTCTAAGTCATCTGATCACTGATAAGGGGGGCTGATAGTTAAAATTTTAATAGTGCGACATTCTTAGTGAGGATTCATTATCGAACCACAATTGAGTCTGGATTAAGGCATAGTAGTAGTAGTTGTTGTTATTCTGTTTTTCTTAATAGAGCGACATCCTCAGTGAGCATTCATATATATATCGGACCACAATTTGGGTTTGGATTAAGGCATAGTAGTAGTTGTTGTTGTTATTCTGTTTTTCTTAATAGAGCAACATCCTCAGTGAGCATTCATATATATATCGGACCACAATTTGGGTTTGGATTAGGGCATAGTAGTAGTTGTTATTGTTATTCTGTTTTCCTTAATAGAGCAACATCCTCAGTGAGCATTCATATATATATCGGACCACAATTTGAGTTTGGATTAAGGCATAGTAGTAGTTGTTGTTGTTATTCTGTTTTTCTTAATGGAGCGACATCCTCAGTGAGTATTCATATATATATCGGACCACAATTTGTGTTTGGATTAAGGCATAGTAGTAGTAGTTGTTGTTATTCTGTTTTCTTAATAGATCGACATCCTCAGTGAGCATTCATATATATATCGGACCACAATTTGAGTTTGGATTAAGGCATGGTAGTAGTTGTTATTGTTATTCTGTTTCTCTTAATAGAGCGACATCCTCAGTGAGCATTCATATATCGGACCACAATTTGGGTTTGGATTAAGGCATAGTAGCAGGTGCTGAGCCAGGTAGGGGTGAAGGGAGTTCATCGACACTGTTTATACATAGTTAATTTTTTTTGTTTGATATGTATATATAGTAAATGTTGAACCCGCTTTGACTCCTTTGTGTTTTACTTTTCATATTTTGAACTTCTGTAATGAAAATTTTGGCTACGCCACTACATATTAGTAGGTCTTATTCTCTTTTACTATGTATTTTTCTTCATAAGCAGACAATATTATGGAACAGCCCTCAAACATGAGTCTTCTCAATGCACAAGTAGTTACTTCAACTTTTGGTGATGAGCATCATCCTTGCTTTATTTCAACCATTAAATCTTATTGCTTCACAGAGGCAGTTTTGGTAAGTTATTTCAACTGATTTCAACCAACCTTGAACTCTTTTTGTTCTAGTCCTTTTTTTGTTTGTTTAGACAATGGTACCTTAATCGACTCGATTGAATAAATTTTATGGTAGTGTCTTCCATTGGATTTTGCAAAGTCAAATGGATTGATGAATAAAAACTGTGAGATGGTTCTGAAAAATGAAGCACAAGGATGCTGGTCGGTTTGGCTTGGGAGAGCTGGATGTCATTTTGGAATTATACGCGGATGGACAAAATTCAGAAATGAAAATGGACTCCGGATAGGAGATGCTTACAAGTTTGAACTCATCAACAATGGGGAAATACCTATAGCACAATTCCATTGTAAGTGTTCTTTTAGTTCTAATGTATTTTTGTCAAGTTTAAGTTCTATATTCTGATAGATCGTATTTTAGTTGTATGATTTCTATATAACATTTCTCATAATCGTGTGGATATATTGCAAATAGTTCATTTCAATGGTCTTTACATGATTTGTTATAGTTTGGAAATTGTATAACATCACAAATAACCACATGCCATAATAATAAAAAAATATTGCTTGTAAATCAATGATTAAAACGACATATAATGAAAAAAATCATCTAATTTGGTGCTATTATTTTAAATTTGATTAGACATTTCTAAAATTTTCCTTTTTACATTTTAATTCAATTTTTTGTTTATATTTTAATATTTTCTCACACAAGTTTATTACTAAAAGGCTATAAAAAAGTATAGTAACATGAATAAACCATGACAATAAATGACATTACACATTTATCAATACTATATTATACATTAATAATACCATAACAATTAAGATTTTCAATTGCACATATTTAACTGAATTTTCAAAGTCAGTTTCTACTGATCGAAGCACGATCCGTACAGTTCATCAATGGAAAAAAGTCTGAAAGTCATTTTTTGGGTCTAATTCCTACAGACCCATCTACGGGCCAAAGAAGTATCTACGAGTCGTAGTTTAGGCCCGTAGAATGAAGTTTTAGAGCCTATTTTTGGGCCTGACTTTCACGGATGGGATTTTGTAGATCAAACTACGGATCGTAGATGGCCCCATGAAAGGTTTTTGACAGCTTTTTAATTGAGGTTTTTTTTTAATCTTTTCTCACTTTTCCTAAGTCTAATCCACGACATTAAGCATATTCAAAAAGGTTTTTCACGCTTAACACTCAGTTCTTACACTCTTAAACTCAGAAACTAGCATAAGCAAGACAAAAGATAGAGTTTCAAATCTTTCAAGCAAGTTCTTCTTTCAAATCTCAGTCTATCATAAGACTTCAATGAAAGTATCCCTTCACTCTCATGCCTAAGTATTTTGATTTTCAAGAATTCTTCAAGATTTTTAGAAGCAAAGCTAGGGCTTTTATGAACTTATCATATTCTTCAGTAATTCATAATTTCATCGTGACACTTAGATTTCATAAATATTACTGTACTGATTTAGCATGATTTTCATGGTTCCTTAAAACATTTATGACTTTTGAGTATGAATGCTAGTATGATATGAATTTCAACCTAAATTCAGGTTACTTTAGATATAACTTTTGAGCTTAGTCTCATATATGATTCAAACAGATCCACTACAAAAAAAATCATATATTGCTGCAAAATTAGTTGTAGCTAATTATGAAAATTTCCATGGCTAAACACTTTAGCTACAATATTTTCTTCCGTAGCATTCGTAGCAAGATGTAGCGTGGCTAAAAGTTAGCTACAAATTTTACATGGTCCGTGGCTGAGAACTAATATCTATTGCTACAAAATTTTTGAGTTGTAGCTGTACTGATAAAAAGGTTTTGCCACGCAAAATATATGTGTAGCAAATAACTTTATTCTTTTGCCACAACAAAAATGATTTATAGTTATCTTTTTAGATGCAGCCACAAAGCTATTACATTGTAGCAACATATTTAATTTGGTTGCCATGTAAACAAAATTTTGTAGCTATTTCTATAGCTTAGTCTCGTGGCAATAGTACTTGTATTTAGTTATGACTAATAAAATTCATGGCTATATAACATGAAGTATTTGCCACAAGCATTTTCATATTATAGCTAAAAATTCATATCTTTAGCCATGAAAAATATAGAATTTTAGCTAAAAATCCATTTGCTACGGAAAGTCAAAATTTATATACATGCTCTTTTTACGTGATATATATATATATAAAAATTGTTGCATTCAATATATAATTCTATTATTATTACAGATTTTTTCGCAAGCTTTATTAGTTCCAAGAGCTGCATAATGTAGCTATGAAATAATTTTTAAGATTTCAAAACACTTCTCAAATTACATAGAATTACAATTTACAATTTTAAAAATATTTATAATTATATACAACTCTTGTAATACACTATCTTGTTTGAGTACAAAGCGATATAGTCTTCCCTTATTTCTCCTTCCACAACGTTCAATTGAATCTTAGCTTGATTAACACCGATCTTGTCATTTATATGCTTTAACTCCATTGATATACCTGTCAAAATGATGAAGTATTTTACCACTAAAAATCATTAACAACTAATTATAGATGAGAGTGTGTATATATAATATTTCAAGAAGAAAACAAATTTATTTATGTATATCATTAACTAAAAATTTGACAGATACAAACAAAAAAAATGCAAGGAAAAAAAAACAAATCTATAAACTTTTACTTCTTAAAAGAATTTTCACCTTAATTGTGACATTTTTTGCGGTCTGCGAATTGTGACTCCTTTCAACACTATTCAAACTTTAAAATCTTCACGATCTGCTCATAAATAAGATGTAATGTTTTTTAAAAGATCTGAAATAATCTAAACCAAAAAATTGAAGTCAAATAAGTGAAACATAAATTCAAATATTGTAAATAAGAATATATGAACATACCTTGAATATAAAAAACCTACAAAAAGAAAAAGTTAATTAGCAAAACATTCTACATAAAAAAAAATCAAATTAAACAAGAAAATGAGATAAAGAAGAGAGAGGGGAGGCGATGGGTAAGGAAAAAGGGATCTGGGTGTTTGAGGTGGAAGGGAGGGTAGGTTTTCTAATTTGGTTTAAAAGTTTTGGAGGGAAATTTTGGCTTTTTTTAATTTTTTACTTTTGGGGGGGATATATTTTAGGTTTGGATCTAAATGTGGAAGGATTTTAATCCTTATAATTTATTTTTCATTTAATTCTTAATATAAGAACGTTATATAATTGTGCATGTGGTGGCACAAAAGCTAGCTACAAATTTCATTTTCACAATAAAAGTATAGTATGTATATATATATATATATATGTGTGTGTGTTTTCCATCTAATTTTATATAGATTTGTTAGAACGATTATAATTCTACAAAAATATGTGTGTAATGAATAATAAAATACAACAATTACAAATAAATCTTAAAAAATATGACGAGAACTCCAAATGAGGGACGTATTTTAATTTTTAAAATTAATTTATTTGAAGAAACCAACTGTAAACTTTGGTTACTAGTTAGCAAACTTTCAACAAAGTAAAAAATGACCAAGTTGAGCCCAAATAAAAATGCAGTCTTACGGTAATCATAAATTCATATTAAATTATATAAAAGAAGTTTAATTGGAGGAATCGTGAAGATTTACCCTTCTTAATGTATTTTAGTTCTGTTATTTGAAATTTAATTGACACTTCTATTTATATGCATTATCACGTATTTATTTAAAACTTATAAACAAGACTCTATTAAATTGAATCGAGTCAAATGACCTCTAATTACTCTAAACTATTAAAAGATATTGTCCCAATAAATCACATATGTGTCAAATAATAATTCTAAAAACACTTGGTCAGGATAAAGTTTGACTGAGACTTATTGAAGGTTTGCTAAAAATTGATAAAATTAGTTAATTGAAGTAAATATAATCACTTATTTATTAGCTTAAGTTATATTTAAGATTTGCAAGCTATAAAATTGAATTGAATCGAACAATTAATACTTCTAGTTATATTATATTGATAAAAATATTATTTTGATGAAACAAGTTTAAGTTAAACAACAATTTCAAAAGCACTTGATCTAGATGAAGTTTCAATGAGTCTTGAAATTAATGTTTAAATTCGATATAATTAGTTAATCCAAATTAACAAGATATAGTCACTTATTTATTGAAATTATATTTGAATATAAGTAGAGTTTTAAAATTGAATCGGATCAAACAATTAACACACCTAATTACACTAGATTAGTATTGCTATAACTACATTTCAACTCGTGATTAAAATAAATTATTAACTATGAAATTTATCTAACATATTAATTTTGTGGTTATATTATTTTGTTATGACAAATAATTATAGCGATGAAGACCATTATTACCACAACATTTTAGTACTCGGGAAAAATTATTTATTTAATTATAATAGTTTATTTTA
>JAJOOF010000116.1:0-10870 GCA_029582545.1 Solanum lignicaule
ATTATTATTATTATTATTATTATTATTACTATTACTATTACTATTACTATTACTATTACTATTACTACTATTACTATTACTATTACTATTACTATTACTATTTATTATTATTATTATTATTATTATTATTATTATAACTGTGCGATCCGTTATCAAAGTGGTATCAGAGCCATAAGCTTATAGTAATGATAGGTGTTACAGTTCAACACAGTTTGTTAAAATGAATATCATAAAGAAGAAGTCTATTGTTAAAAACAGTAGAAAAGAGGAATATGATATACCGCAACACATAGATCTACTTAATAAGTGGACTATTCCAAAAATATATCAAATGGGTACTTTTGAGAAACTTGGTCTCAAACAGGTGGTTAAAACTATTGAAGAAACTATTACTATTGATAGTGATAATCAAACTTTTAGATTATTATCTGATAATGATTTAGCCCCTTATATGGATATTTATCGATATATGCATATCGGTTTAGTACAGGTGGCTTTCAAGCCCCTTACTCTGCATGGTCTACCAGAAAGTTTTATAGCAGCTTTAAGTGATGGTAGAAATCATAATTGGAAGAAGTCTCTTATAGGGACGATTCAGACTAGTCTAACTTATGGACCAGTCTACTTTAATGCTTATCCTAACTTGCAGATTTCTTTGCAGGATGAGAACTCAGTAAGTTCTCTTATGTTAAATGTTAAACTTCATGGTTATGACTATATGCCTGGCACTGAGGTTGTTTGTATTTGTTATCGAATATATTATAAACTTTTGCATACTTTAAATCCTATGTGCAAAGTTATTGATTTTAAAAATGAAACCATTCTGCTAGAAACTAATTTTGATAAATCTAAAGTAGTTACCAGAAGACCTATTAAGTGGGAAGAAATTGATTTTCCACAAGAGTGGGTTATTGAGGGTGCTACTCAGCCTAGAATACTGATATTTCTGAAATTGAACAGTTGAATCATGGAACTGTTAAGATTAGATTTTCAAAACCTACTAGCATGCAAATTGATAATTATAGCATGTCTTCTAGGATAACTAGATCTAATTCTTCTTATATATCTCCTGTTGATTATATTATTGAAATTCCTTCCCGTGCATCTACCTCTCAAATCAGAGAGACTTATAGATGTGATAATATAAAAATTGACAAGGACAATATTACTAGACCTGTCCTCAGACCTAGCTCAGATTTAGATATAACTGTATCTGAAATGAATTTTCCTGATGGAATAGATTCATCATGATATATTTTTAATGACTGAAAAAGTTTTATATTTTAGTTCGAGTTCCCCGGCAAGGGCTAGAATCGCTAAAGATTTTCAAGAATTTTAATAGAGAAGAACAATAGAACAATATGAATTCCAACAATATGCTTCTCAGACCTAGCTCAGATTTAGATATAACTGTATCTGAAATGAATTTTCCTGGTGGAATAGATTCATCATGATATATTTTTAATGACTGAAAAAGTTTTATATTTTAGTTCGAGTTCCCCGGCAAGGACTAGAATCGCTAAAGATTTTCAAGAATTTTAATAGAGAAGAACAATAGAACAATATGAATTCCAACAATATGCTTCTTCTTCTTCTTATTCTTCTTCCTCTTCTTCCTCTTCCTCCTTCCTCTTCCTCTTCCTCTTCCGCTTCTTCTTCTTCTTCTTCTTCTTCTTCTTCTTCTTCTTCTTCTTCTTCTTCTTCTTCTTCTTCTTCTTCTTCTTCTTCTTTTCTTTTCCCATAAGCCGTGACTATGTCCGGCTAAAGAATTCTATCTATGCCGGAAAGCTAGCTTCGAATTTATACCTACCATAAAATATCTAGACTTTATCTAAATATGCATAAATTTATATATAGTTTCTTGACTTGGTTCCGAGATGGTGGTACAATCAGATTCAATGCAACAAGTTAGTGGCTTTGTCTTAGTGACTCCATCTAGCCAGCCGTGGTTTCAGCCCGATAAAGAGTAAAAGGGCGCTTTATACCTGATTAGAATTGCTAAACACATGGGATCACTAACAATACGTATTTGAATCTCGACAGACCCTTTGCTTGGGTAAAAAGGATTAGATCCTTCCATACAGTCATTAAACATATAAAAATTTGTATATATTTTGATTCAGATTTCTTCCTTGAATTCGGATGTTAACAAGCTAGATTGAACATGACTGCGTGGACTACTGCCCGTCTTCTGAGATCCTATTTCGTTGGTATCAGAGCCTAGGAACTTTCATGGTAGGTATAAATTCGAAGCTAGCTTTTCGGCATAGATACAATTCTTTAGCCGGACATAGTCACGTCTTATGGGAGAAGATAAGTAAGGGAGATAAGGGAAGAAGAAAGTACCTTGTGATCCAACACCGGGGCCTTATGAAAATATTTGATTTTATTCAAACTCCGGTACTCCGACAATCTTTTAATTTACAATAAGAGAAGAGAGAGAGAGAGAGAGAGAGAGAGAGCACAAAAGAGAGAGAGAGAGTGGTTTCTAAAACCTATCCTCCCTATAAACTAAAGCCCCTTATGTATAGATTTTACAAGGCATCTAAGAACAGTAATAAAGGGTCCCTCATATGGGACCTACAAATAGTACATCCAATGTTGATAGTGCTTATCTAATGTTGGTAGTGCTCATATGCTAAATCTTATCTTTCAGCTTTGCCAAAAAGTCTTCGGCTTTCTTCAGTGTATCTTCTGACTTTGTTTCTTCGTATGGATGTGCTTCGTGCATATCTTCCCTTGTCTCACTATGCATTGATGAATCTAATTTTGCGTAATGAGTTATATTTAGAAGAAAATTTTTCTTTACCTCTTCTAAGTATTTATTAATCATTTCATCCTGCTCTTCTTCATCTTAGTTAGAAATTCTTCTAGCCATATGTCTTATTGAGGTCGAAGCATCAGTCATAATTCCTTTATTAGGAATCGATTTATATTCTTGAATAGTTTTGGTAATTAAATCCAACAATTCTTGTCCGTATATAGACTTTGTTTGCAGATCTTTCTTCATCAACTTATCCCAGAGATTATTATAATAAGTCCAGTATAAGCATGTAATTTGATCCTCAGTAAAATCTACTTCGGGAACCCATTTGTGAATCCACAGAACAAAAAATTCTATAAAGAAGTAGATCTGTTCAATTTGTTGAAAATAACAAATATGTTCTTGATGGTATAACTTGTTAAGGTCTGGAGAAATCTTGACCCATTCTCTGTATAACTTGAGAAATGGGTCGGGAAATATTTTTATTGTTGGCCCATGGTATGACCACCAATTTAAAAACCAATTTGGTATAGGGTTAGCGAAGATCTTGGCACATACTTTGATAAACCAAGTATATTTATTCCTCTCATTGTTATAACAAAGGACTTTACTAAATGCCTGGATATAATCTCAATATGTAAAGTTTACCATGACTTTGTTAAGACTAAATTGTCTCTCTGTCATTGAGGAGATACCCCAATCTTCAATAGGGATGATCTGTTTTATAATCATTTTAGAGAAGTTATAAACATTCTCGTTCGTATTATATCCTGAGAAGTGCTGAAATTCAACACCTGTGCTTATCAACAGAGTTTAATAATATGTCCGAGTTTTGTATGACTCACCCGGGAAATAAAGTCCATTCAGTAAATATCTATGGAATATCTTCCATGGTTCTTCTCTTATCTGAATATCAGAGTTTTCTAAGAGAAATATCACTTCTCTTTTTTCCACCTTTTCATATGTTTTGATATCATCTACATCATCTTTAGCTATTGAAGCAAAAGTATCACTTTGCTTCTGTGATAAATATGCCTGTAATTGGGCATATAATGGATTATTTTCTGGAATATCATCCAGATGTATTGAAGAGGCTTTCTCCTGAGCTCTTGAGTTTAAATTAAATAAACTCATTCCTCCTTTCTGTATAATTGGAGTATTGGATGTCGAATATCCATATGACGATCTTGACGAACTCGGGGATGATCTTCCCCTTCCTCTTGGGTTCAGGTTATTTCCCTTACCTCGTCCCTTAGTTACCCAAGGGTTTCCATCCTGCAAACGAAACATCGAGATTTATTCCCAATAAGCGTCATATTATGTCTTAGCTTCTTCTATTGATAGGAAAAGGTCCATCACCATCCCATCTATAGTTTTCCAACAAATTAGTTCTTTCAAATCTCGATTAAGAGGAAGAGCCTTTAATATGGTAATCAATCTTTTTTCAGTAAAGAAAAGAGAAATTGGAATATCACCATTCTCAGAATTGCTACTATACTCACTCATTTTGAATGTATTTTCTTGATAAGAAGTCTGGGAGAGAGTTATCGCTTCCTTTCTTATATAGAATTTCAAAATCAAAAGGTGCTAGTTGCGCTTGCCACCTTGCAAACATTAATTTTGTTGCATAATGTTTAAAATCTTTATCAAACATATATTTAACTGATTGAGCATCTGTTTTTATCAAAAAAATTTGATTATACAAATCATCTTGAAATTTTAATACAAATTTTACGATAGTTAACATTTCATGTGCTACCGTTGCATATTTTCTCTGAGCATCGCTCCATTTTCCTGAATGAAATCGAATTAGATATTCATTTTTACCATGAGGATTTATCTGTTTTAATATTCCTCCATAACCAATGTTAGACGCATCTGTCTCAACAATCTTTTGCCAAGATGGGTTAGCAAGAGTTAAACACGGTAAAGATTTAACATGATTTTTAATATCTTTTACCAAACTAGTGAGGCTATCAGTCCAAGGAGTTTTATGATTTTTCTTTAGCCTCTCATATAAAGGGGCTAAATCACGAGATAAATTCTTGTAGAAGGGGGAAATATAATTTAAGCTTCCCAAGAATCTCTGCAATTGCGTCCTATCTGAAATGACATCAGAAAACTTAGAAGCAAATTCAATTGATCTTTGAATAGGGGTAACTTTACCCTGACAAATAAGATGCCCTAAAAACCTGACTTCAGTTTGGAATAAACTCATTTTTGGTTTAGAAATCACCAAACCATTTTGTATAACTATTTTCTTGAAAATGTCCAAATGTTTTATGTGTGTTTCAAGAGTTTTTGAATAAACTAAGATATTTGCGTCATATAATCTTGACAATAAATCCTTTTTATTTGGGATAGGATACCTGATCCATTTTAAATGTTTGTTTAAAGGTTTATAATTTATAACTAACCTGGGAACACCGCGTTCTTTTTCAGCTGTATTATTGACATAAAATGCAGTACAAGACCAAGGAGATTTAGAAGGTTTTATCTAACCTTTTTGTAATAAATTATCAATTTCTTTCTTGCAGAACTAATTCTGCATTCATCTGGCAAGGGCGTGATTTAGTAGGAATATCATCCTCAGAGAAATTGTCTTCATATGGAAGAGTCACAATGTGCCTTTTTCGATTCCAGAAAGCACTAGGATGATCAACACAAATATCAATGGCCATTTGTTCGGAAATTAATTTAATTTTTTCCTGTACTTTAGTAGATTTTAAAGTATCGAATATATTCATACTAAATATTTCAAGTTGTAACGAATCAACATGCTTTTGTTTCATATTAATCAAAACATTAATATCACGAGAAATAGGATCAGTGACAAAAGTATAACTAATATCCCTATCTTTATAAGTAGCAGAAAAACCCTTAGATGTGATGCTAGTGAAAGGATAAATAGCATTTATAAAAGGAGTTCCAAGTATAATCGGAGGGTATAACTGATTTTTAACTAAAAAGAAGAAATGTGAAATGCAGACTTTATTTTGACAAATCCGTGTATTAGGCAATTTATACTTTATATCTAAAGCATGTCCAGCAGCAGATTTGACCATATGAGTAGTTTTTTCAAAGTATTTGGTGGGTACAAGACCTTCCTGAATACAACTCACATCGGCTCCGCTGTCAATCATAGCAATAGTAGTAATAGACAAAATATTATCAATCAGAATGGTGCACTTAATATACCATTTATGAGCAGTAACAATTTGCATCATTCCTAAAAACATATCTTGTCTAGGATCAAGTTTAATAGGTTTTGCAAGAGTATTTTCTTCAGCAATATTCTTACCTTTGTTATTAACAGACTCAATCTGAGTAAAGCGGTGATCACAAATAATTTGATTTTTCTTAAGAAATTTAATCTCTTGCTTCAATTGTTCAATTTCTCCCTTTACATCATCAAAAGAAGTATCGCGTATAACCACATGCTATTTAGAAAGTCTATTATTGACTTCAGATAAAGTAAGGAGCTGAATATTCAAATTCATTTTTTGATTTTTTGACAACATTAGAAGAGCTGGCCTTATTATTAACAGCAAGCTGAATAATCTTTTCACGAAGCGTGTTATCAGTAACTTCTTTTAAAAGCTCTATCACATTATCAGAAGTAATAGTATTAATATTCATATCTTCAAATTGAGATTGTAATTTATAAAATTCATCATGTTCACAAGAGCAAATATCACCTCTACACTTGCAAGCATCTATAGTTGCTGGCTGGTATTACCAGACGTTTCAGGTTTATCAGTTTCAGAACCTGATTAAGAATAATCATCATAATCTGATTCAGAACCAGAGGTGTATAAGAAGCTACAAATCTTATCGTGCAAATCGTCTTCCAATTCTAGAGACTTAAGCTTTTCAAGCCTACAGTTTGGTGCTATATGCCCAAATTTTCCACACTTGTAGCACTTGATTTTTGCGAGATCTCACCTAAACCTATTCTTCAAAAATCTATTAGATTTTCGATGAGCTCTACGCTCTTCCCGTTCTTCCCTAGATCTTCGTCTAGATTTTCTTCTATGAGATTTATCGGGATTTGAGTCTCTAGGATCTCTAGATTTGGCTTGCTTACCTGAATCTGGTAAACCAAACTGGGTGCAGAAGTCTCCTAACTGCGCCTTTTCTCTAAGCCTATCAATCTTAAGCTGTCTAGAGAGTTTTAACTCATTACACAGATTAATACCTTCTTGTGTGCAGGCTCCTAGTAACTTTCCATAAGTAAAAGCACCGTAAGGAATAGCTCCTTGTGAATTCCTTAGAGTTTTCTTAACTCTTTCGGCAAATAAAGGAGGTAAGCCGTCTATAAACTTGGCTTTCCAGTGTTCCAGACCATTTTCGAGTAGTTCCATTACCCTGCTAAGATAGGTGTCTTTTTACCATTTGAATTCTCCTAAATGCCTACATCGAAGGCCATTTAATAAAGAACGAACAGTCTCGTATTGATTGGTAAATCTACCATTGAAATGTTCGAGAATAGTTAAGACTAGGGTATAAACAACATCTTCTCTATTTTTCACTAAGGCAAATCCTAGGTTATCAACGCCTTCATTAGCAGCCTTAGCATTGATTACGGCAGCTTTTGCCTCCGTGCTCTTATAATTATCCCACCAGCCTCTAAGTTGGCCAGTAAAACCTGCAATTATCATCTTGCAAATAGTTCTATCGGTGTTATTAACATTCTTACAAATAGTAGCATAAATAAGCATTCTATGAACAAGTATAGTTAATTGCCTATCAGTCAAACCGTCGAGATTCCATTCGTAAATCTCACTTCTAATATAAGAAGTATTCGTTTGGTTCCAATCACATTCCTATTATAAAACATCTTGAGGAGTAGGACAGGGATAATAATACGTTTGCATACTAGGTTGATGAGCATACTTAGTATTACCACTATTCTTCTTGGGATATCCTCGAAGTTTATTAATTTCCATATCAACTTGTTTTTTAAAATCAAAAGTGGTTTCCATCTCATCCGCACAATCTTCAGATAAATTCATGGGTTTCGCACCAAATTTTGAAAACTTTTTATTAAGAAGATTTTCAAGATCAAAAAGAGGTTTAACAATAAAATCCTGAATTTCAGGAGGTCTTTGAATATTAACCTCTGGCTGTTTCGACGTAGAAGCCTGATCAGAAGATTGTTCAAGAGATTTTAAATCAAATTTAATCTGAACAATTAAAGTCTTTAAATCATCAAACTTTTTATCAAGAGAACTAATATGTTCTCCTAAGACTTTCACATAAAGTCCTAAATAATTGTTTTGAGAAATGAGATTATTAATCTCGTTAATACTTATCGTAGCCACATCATTTTCAATAAACTTTTGAAAAGAAGTGAAAGTAATACCTGTATTATTAGGTAGTATAAACGGTGATTGAGGCGGGTAGGCACCTTTAATAATATTACCTGATTCATCTTTATAAGTTCGTTCAAGGACTTTGATGAATAAAGGTAAATGAGTGGTTATAAACCAAGGTACAAAGAACATAATATGATTATGCAAAGCACAAGTCTCATAAAATTCTTGAGAAATATTATGCAAATCTTCCGCACTATAAGTGTCAAAAAACCAAATTTTAAACTGGCTCCATTTATCACTTACAAATTCATTTTGAATATACTTTCTTGCCAGTGAACTTGGACTAAAATCAATTTGATGTGCATTCATCATTAAGCATCATTAAGGTTAAAATCCATTTCGGATGCAGAAGGAATATCCTTATCAGAAATATCAGATGATTTATTATTTGTTTGAACAATATTTAATCGAGGATCAATTTTAATTTTATTTTTATCAGTAGATATGACAGAAGATAATGTATGCAAAGAAGCAGCATGATTTTGGGCTGGACCGTAATCAGGGTCAATCGGCGAGATATGTTGGATGGCAGGTAATCTTCTTTCAGAAGAGAAATAATGTCTATTATAAGGGACACTTTTTTCATTAAACAACATACAGATCTTTCCATCAGCATTTTGAGTAATATGAGAATTCAGAATTAGTGATGGCAGTAGTCATTTGTTCTGGAGGTATAACAGAATCTAAAGTCCAAGTTGTTGGAAAATTAATTTCTTCCCATTTTATAGGTCTTTTAGTAGTGACCTTAGACTTAGAAAAATTAGTTTCCACTAAAATAGTTTGATCAGATGTATCATATAATTTACATCTAGGATTCAAAATAGCAAGCAATTTGAAATAGATTCTATAAGATAAACAAATTAATTCAGATCCAGGTGCATAATTATAACCATGCGTTTTAACATTTAAAGTCAAAGCATCTAATATATTAGCATCAGTCAAAGACAACTGCAAATTAGGTTGAGTATTGAAATATACTGGGCCATAAGCTAGCGTAGATTCAATCGAACCCATCAAAGATTGCCGAAAGTTTAAATTTCGAGCATCACGCAGAGCAGCTAAGAATGTTGTTGTTATTATTATTATTATTTTTATTATAACGATACAAGATCACTGACCTGGCGGTAGTCCGCCCAGTCATAGATCAAGCAAGTCAATATCCTTAGAGGTAGTCCAACTACATAAGAATCGAAATACACAAGAATTTTAACATAGTTTCTCAGACTGCATGGTTTAATTATTTTACCCAATCAAAGGGCCTGTCAAGAAGCTAATACATACTTTTATTGAGCCCATGTGTCTGATAGTTCTAACCGGGTATGAGATGCCTTACTTAATAAACTCTTTTTGGGCTAAAAACCACAGCTCATCAGACGGAGTCACAAAGAAAAAGCCAATAAAAGTAGTACTAGATCAGACCGTACCTCAATCTCAACACCAAGTCGAGAAGCCATACTAAAATTCTTCTATATTTAAATAAAGCTTAGATCCGTTCATGGTCTATATAAGAGAGAAGTTAGTTATCCGACATAGATATAAATTTTTAGCCGGACATAGTCACGGCTCAAATCAGAGAAATTGAAAAAGTAAAAGACAGGAAGAATTAGCAAAGAAAGTACCTTGTTGTTACCAAACCGCACACTTTATTACTCCGGCCAAAATCCAGCAAGCTTACAAAACTTAATAAGAAAATTTTACAAGAAAGAGAGAGAGTGCAAAACGGAAGAGAGGGTTTCTAAAACCTACTCCTTAATTAAAGAAAAAAAAACTTATTTATAGGAAAAGAAAGCATCTTTGTACAGTAGTCCGGGTGTTTTACTGTTCCGAAAAAGCTTAACACTGCTACATCTTGTCCTTTAGTTTTGCCAAAAAATCTTCGGCTTTCTTCAGTGCATCTACTGGACTTTCTTCTTCATATGGTTGAGCTTCGTGCATATCTTCACTTGTTTCACTACGTATTGATGAATCTGATTTTGCGTAATGACTTATATTTAGAAGAATCTTTTTCTTTACTTCTTCTAGATACTTCATAATCATTTCATTTTGTTCTCCTTCATCATGATTAGAAATTTTTCTAGCCATATGTTTTACGGAGGTTGAGTCATCAGTCATAATTCCTTTATTAGGAATCGATTTATAATCGTGTATGATTTTCGTTATTAGATCCAGCAGTTCTTGTCCGTATATAGACTTTGTTTGAGGATCTTTCTTCATCAACTTATCCGAAAAATTATTGTAATAAGTCCTGTATAAGCAGGGGATTTGTTCCTCAGTGAAATCTACTTCCGGAACCCATTTGTGAATCGATGGAACAGAGAATTCTATAAAGAAATAAATATGTTCAATTTGTTGAAAGTAACAAATATGTTCTTGATGATAAAACTTATTGAGATCTGGGGAAATCTTTACCCATTCTTTGTATAACTTGAGAAATGGTTCGGGCAATATTTTTATAGTTGGCCCGTGGTATGACCACCAGTTTAGAAACCAATTTGGTATACGGTTAACAAATATTTTGGCACATACTTTAATAAATCAAGTATGTTTGTGCCTCTCATTGTTATAACATAGGACTTTATTAAATGCCTGGATATAATCCCAATAGGTAAAGTTTACTATGACTTTGTTTAGACTAAACTGTCTTTCAGTCATTGAGGAAATACCCCAATCTTCAATATGAATGACGTGTTTTATAATCATTTTGGAGAAGTTATAAACATTCTCACTT
>JAJOOF010000119.1:0-21173 GCA_029582545.1 Solanum lignicaule
TATGGTATTTATGTATCATTCCTTTTTTTTTTCTTGCTCCCTTAGTCCCGATTTCCCCCTTGATTATGCTTATCGCTTATGGTCATTTTAATTGCTTCCGCGACCAAGGATGTGTAATGATACGCTATGAGGCTTGTTTGGGGTTCATTCGGGTTCCCCATTCGCCTGTCACGTCTAGGCCCTAGGCTTGGGTCGTGACAGTACCCTGTTGTAAGTTGCTTTTGAATACCTTCATTTTTGCAATATTCTTCAAATTCTGGACTTATGTATTCACCTCCTCTATCACTGTGAATGGTTTTTATGCTGCAACCTTTTTGCTTCTCAACAAGGGCTTAAATTTCTTGAATGTAGCAAATGCTTCTGACTTTTCTTTCAAGAAATAAATCCCAGTCATTATTGAAAAATCATTAATAAATATTAGAAAGTACCTTTGACTTCCAATAGATGGAGTCTTCATTGGTCCGCAAATGTTGGTATGGATTAGGTCCAAAAGTACACTTGCTCTCCAAGACATCCTTTTTGGAAAAGACTTTCTATGTTGCTTTCCCATTATACAACTTTCACATGGATCCACCTCAATATGTATCTTAGGAAGGCCTTGCACCATGTCTTTTTTCTTGTGAAGCTTCAAACCATGAAAATTTAAGTGACAAAATCTTTTGTGCCAAAGCCATGAATCATCTACAACTTCATTTTTAAGGCATTGTAATGAAATTGCAAAGGAAAATTTCTTTTTATCATCTTTACTTCAACAATGACTTGATTTGGCTCAATTTTATCATAAATCTTGCAATAATTATCTCTAAACACAAGAGAATGACCATTTTCCATGAATTGACCAACACTAAGCAAATTTTCTTCCAAGTCAGGAACATAAAGAACATCATGAATTTGCTTACCGCTCCCTTTTATGTTGATCGAAATGGTACCTTTACCTTTTGCATCAACTAAGGCTCCATTCACCATTCTCACTTTAGTAGTGATGCTATTATTAATTGACAGTAAAGCTTTTTCATCTCCAGTCATGTGATTGCTACAACCACTATCAATATACCATTCATTGCTTTTTGTTGAAGTATCAGATTTAGAAGCAAAGAAAATGTTTTCTTCCCTTTATTCCTCCTGTTTTTCACAAAAAATTGTCTGCTCCCGTTTCTTGTGCCAGCAGTCCTTCTCAGTGTGGCCAAACTTTTTACAAAAGTTACATTGGGGCTTGCCTTTGTGCCAACATTTTTCTGCAGTGTGATTATTCTTTTTGCAAACTTTACAAAAACGACAAGAACTTTTCTCACCTTTTCTTCAACTTTCTTAGAAGAACCATCACGATCCTGCTTATTTTTTGGATTGTAATTCTTCTTTTGTTGATTTTTTGAGAAATTTTGAGAATTGTCATTTGTTCTGGACTGGAAAGTCGTCTCTTTGGGTTGATCTTCACTAAAAAACCTTCGCTTCTCATGTGCACGAAATGATCCGACTATGTCTTTGATAGAAAGCTTAGAAAGATCTTTTGTCTTCTCAGTGATAGCAACAATGTACTCATACTTTTCTGTGACACTAATTAGAATCTTTTCCCCAACTTGTTGGTAAGAAATTGTATCACCATGATTTCTCATTTCATTAACAATATTCATGACCCTTGTGCAATATTCATCTATTTTTTTAGATTCTATCATCTTCAAGTTTTGAAACTCTCTTCTAAGAGTTTGAAGATTTATAGTGCATACCTTTTCGTCACCATATACCTTAGTTTCTAAAGACTCCCAAGCTTCCTTTGCAGTCTCACAAGTAGCAATTTTTGCAAAATATGCTCTTGAGACTCCCATTTGGATTTTGCTTAAGGCTTTTGCATCTTGACGGTACTTAGCCTCAAGATTTTTCATCTCTGCTGCTATAAGCTCATCATCATTTTCTGGCTCTTCAAAGCCATTTGCAACAATAGTCCACAAACCTTCAACTTTCAAATGTGTTCTCATTCTTATCTTCCAGTATTCAAAATCAGTTCCATCAAAAAATGGAGTAAGAACAACTGAAGAATCAACACCTTCATTTGTTTTGGATGCCATATTTTTTTCTTCACCTAACCCCAGATTAACGAAAACCTGCTCTTGATACCAATTTGTAGGAAATATAGAAGGAGAATACTATATTTAGAGAATGCTCAAGTTTTATATAGGCTACTTAAGGCCACTTGAGATGATTAGAATCATCAATTACATCTCTATTTATACTAGTAAAATGTAAATCAAAGGTCTTGCACAAATAACTAGATACATGTATCACAATTTACTAGATACATGTATTATGAAATTCTAAAATATTTCTTGAAAAACTAAGAAACAATTTCGAAAGACTAAACATTGATGCATTAATTCCAACAATTTCATGTCCTTATATTCTGATAAAGGTTAATACCTAAAATGTCACAGAGGTATGTATAGTACTCTCGCAAACATTATTCAGTAGTAAGATATGTAACTTCAGCCTAGCTCAACTTCTAAAGCTAACTTACGAGGGGAGGATCTATAACAAGCTCAAAGAATGTCTAGTACTTACAAGTTACATCGAAAGATCATATGAATAGCAAAACAAACACCATATACATGGAAACAAATTGAAGAAAATGAACAACAAAATCCATGGATCTGTAAATGTATGACTTCCCTCATCCAAAATGATGCGATCTACTTCAGTGAATGCAGATCTGACCTTCTCCTGGACACATCTTCACCAACATTGGCTGAATTATCAACAGAATCTTGTGACTTAATTTTTTCTATAGAATCTGTTTTTTAGCCCAACATTTCTACCCGTGGTTTTGAGTTCTTGCTGTTATATGCCTTGATATTTTTGTCCTTTAGTCATCCTCAATAGTGTAGTCATATTCCTCCAGTTTGTACATACATTTTTCCGTATTAGCGCCATGATAAACAAGGGTTTTGTTGCTTTCTTTAGTGTTGCAACATTTAATCTTGCGAGACCATCGCATTACTCGAATCACATGACATACAACAAGAGTTCCTTTTACTGTTGGGAGTTTCTGGGTGAAGACGACAATATACTGGAATGTTTCTTAGATTCGCGCTGAGAAAGCACAAGTGCAATGGCTTGAGTAGTCTTCCCCATTCCCATTTCATCAACAAGAATACCCCATTTGAATGTAGATTCTTCTTGCTTTAATGACCAAGCCAACAACTCAATTTTGTACCTCAACAGTGGCAAGTTAAAAACTGATGGTGGCTAAGCAGTTTCAGATAGAGACATGTTCTAAATATCCAAGACTAAATCATCTGAATAATTCTCAACAAGGCATGTATCATTTTCTTCTTCCCATACTTCCCACATCAAAGATGGCCTTTCCTATTCTTTCTTCTCACGTTTTTGTTGGGAAAACATGGACTAACACAGGAGTATATATGGTCAATACATGGAAATTTAATGGGAAAACAATGACACCAAAATTTTTACGTGGAAACCCTTCTAAATAAGGGAAAAAACCATCGGCCAAGAGGAGCAGCTGATTATCACTATAGTAAGGAATTTTATGTTGTATACTCACGAGTATAATACTCAAAGTGACTACTACACACTCAAAAGGAATAACACTCTTTTGATTTACCACCTTACTAAAATATCACTCACACTCTATTTTTCTTCACATACTATTTTCTTGTCTAGTTTATGGAAACCTCATAGCTCTCTTTAGTTTTCTTTCTCTGTTAATTGGTGTATTGTTGAAATGAGAAAGGCTCTTTTTTTATAGAATAAATTTTCTCCTAATGATGACATCATGAAAACACCAAAGTTTCAAACTTTGTAACTATGCAGATATCTTGGTAAGATTTTGGTTAAAAAGAAACGGTGAGCTTTGGTTTGGCTCAACATGTGTTGACTTCAACAATAAGCAACAAACTTTTCAATATTTGCTAGAATTCAACTTCCCTTATGTTTATCTATATTTAATAGGTATGGACCCTACAAATCTCCCCAGCCAGACACATTACCAGAAAGCGGTATCTCCATCTTCTTTAGAGAGAGATCATACAGACAAGTTCTTTGCATAACTCAAACTTGTCTTTTTGTATTGTATTGGTCAGCATATTTGTAGGATTTTCACTTGTGTGGATCTTTATAAAGTGAAAGCATTCACTCTCCACTTCCTCATGAATCCAATGATATCTGATGTCGATGTGTTTTGTCCTTGCATGGTACATGGAGTTCTTGCTCAAGTCCTTCGCACTCTGACTGCCACAATAGACAACATACTCCATCTATTGCAATCCAAGTTCTTGAAGAAATCTCTTGAGCCATATCATCGTCTTGTTGGCTTCAGCATCCACAATATACTCAGGTTCAGTTTTAGACAGTGAAACACACTTCTACAACTTCGACTGCAATGATGATATAGCTCCCCCCCCCCCCAAAAAGTAAAAAATATCCAGTCATGGATTTTCTGTTATCAAGGTCACCTGCCATATCAGCATATGTATATCAGTTTAAGATAGGATTTGATGCTCCAAAACACAGGCATTCATCTGAGCTTTCTCTAAGATACCTGAATATCCACTTTAAAACTTCCAAATGCTCTTTTATGGTATTATCGAGAAACCTTCTGACAACACCAATGGTCTGAGTAATATCAAGTCTAGTGCATACCATTACATACATTAAACTTCTGACAACGGAGGAATATGGTACTTTGTCCATGCTCCCTTTTTCCTCCTTAGCTGTAGGACACATCTTCTTGCTCAACTTCATATAACCAGCAAGAGGTGTACTAACATGCCTAATATTCTTCATATTGAGGCGCTTCCGTATTCATTCAATGTACTTTTTCTGTGACAAATTAATCTTTTTTTCATCTCTAAGACGAGTAATTCTCATGCCCAAAATTTTCTTTGCATGACCAAAGTCTTTCATTGCAAAAGACTGATAACTCTTTCTTCAACTTGTCAATCTTGGAAGTATTCCTTCCCACAATTAACATATCACCCACATACAACAAGAGGATGATAAAATCATCGTCAGAATTTTTTTGTACAAATATACAATGGTTTGAGAAGTCGTCTTATAGCCTTTCTTCCCCATAAAAGATTAAAAATTCTTGTACCACTGTCTAGGAGATTGCTTTAGGCCACAAAGACTCTTTTTAAGTTTGCACACTAAATTTTCGTTACCATTCACTTTTAGCCCTCAGGTTGTTCCATATAAATCTCTTCTTCTAGGTCATCGTGAAGGAAAACCATCCTCATACCCATCTACTCAATCTCTAAATTAAAATTAGCAACCAAACCTAGAACTGTACGAATGGAGGACATTTTCACAACAGGAGAAAATATTTTGTCAAAGTTAATGCCCTTCCTTTGACCAAATCCCTTAACAAATCTAGCTTTGTACTTTGGCTTCAAGTTGTGTTTTTCAACTTTAACTTTGAACACCCACTTGTTCTTTAAAGCTCTCATGCCCTTGAGAAATTTCACCAAATCATAAGTGTGGTTCTCATGCAGAGACTTCATCTCATCTCTAATTGCTTCAATCCGTGGATCGTTCTCATCTTCCATGGCCTCCTCATAACATTCAGATTCTCTCCTGCCAGTAATTAACACATACTCA
This sequence comes from Solanum lignicaule, assembly GCA_029582545.1. NCBI lineage: Eukaryota > Viridiplantae > Streptophyta > Magnoliopsida > Solanales > Solanaceae > Solanum > Solanum lignicaule. The sequence continues at coordinate 5,611 of JAJOOF010000119.1, forward strand.
TTAGGTGAATAACGAGAGGAAGGAACCCGCTATCTTATGGACCTTCTAAGCAGAATGTTTGATTCGTCCACAAATTCATAAGCATGAGGATCATCAATAACAACATCATTGTTATTATCAACATCAACGTGATGATTCAATACATGATTTTGGGCGTCATCATGATCATCAAGCCCTACCAGATCATGCACACTTGTGTGAGGAACTTCATCAGGATGAACTATGCCATCAAGACTTGAAGATTCTAGCTTCTCCAGTTTGTCAATATCTTCAATGGTTTGATTCTTGATAGAAACAATATCCCGGCTTCTCACAAGTTTCTTCTCAATTGGATCATATAACTTGTAACCAAATTCCTCAAGGCCATATCCAATGAAGATGCACTACCTTGTCTTGGCATCTAACTTTGAATCTTTCGGCACAAGTACAAAAGCTTTGCAACCAAATACTCTCAAATGGTCATATGAAACATCTTTTCCATGACAAACTCTATTTGGAACATCACTTTGCAAAGTAACATCAGGAGGTAGATTAATAACATGTGCAATGGTCAACAAAGCCTCACCCCAAAATGAGTTCGGCAACTTTGCTTTAGAAAGAAAATATCTAACTCTTTCCATCAAGTTCATGTTCATCCTCTCAGCCAAGCCATTAAGCTGGGAGAGTCTTAGGAGGAGTATTCTGGTGTCTAATACCTTGATGATTGAAGTATTCGTCAAACAGTCCACAATATTCACCACTGTTATCAGTACAAATACATTTTAGTTTCTTTCCAGTTTCTCTTTCAACTGAAGCCTGAAACTTGTTAAAGACACCTAACACTTGGTCTTTAGTCTACAAGACATGAAACCAAAGTTTTCTCGAGCAATTATTAATAAATATGACAAAGTAGAGTGCACCACCCAATGTCCTTAGCTTCATTGGACCACATAAATAAGAGTGCACCAACTCAAGCAACTTTGTCTTTTTTAAAGAAGGGTTAAACTTAAAGGAAACTCTATTTTGTTTACCAGCTAAGCAATGCTCACAGTTTTCTAATTTAGCACTTTGGAAATTTGATTATAATTTCTTCTTGGCTAGAACATTAAGTCCTTTCTCACTGATGTGGCTAAGCCTTTTGTGCCATAACGTTGAAGTGCTATCACTTTCAACTGCATTTACCATATCAACAAAAGTAGAAGTTGTAGCCCAGTATCAACCACAATTTTTGTTGCCACGAGCCACAATATAGGAACCCTTAATGAGTTTCCATTTTCCATCACCATTGGTACTAACATATCTTTCATAATCCAAAACACAAACAGAAATCAAGTGCATACAAACATCATGTGCATGTTTCACATTGTTCAAACTAAACACTAGTTTCCAAACAAATTGTATCAATACCAAATACCCTAGATATAGTCTCATTACCCATACTTAGGGTTCCAAAATCACCAGGAGTATAAGAAGAGAAAAAAAATCCTCCCTTGATGTCATGTGAGATGCGGCACCAGTGTCCACAACCCAGCTTGACTCATCACAAGCTATATTTATTAGATCTGCATCAAGGACAGTAACAAGATCTTCGGTGGTGAAGGTGGCTATGCAATTTTCATTGCCATCTTTTTTAGTTTCCTCTTTGTCTTTGTTCTCCCTCTTCAACTTTTGGAAAAGCTTATTTGTTTGCCCTTTCATGGCACAATGATAACACTCAATATCCATGAGTATGCCTTTGGATTTTCTCATGTTTTGTTCTCTATTCTGATAACCACAAGTTTTGTTTCTCCCCCTAGGGCTAGTTACTAGGACATCTGACGAAGAAGAACCTAGCGATTTTCTTCTCATCTCTTCATTCAAGAGATTACTCTTGGAAAAATCCATAGAGATCACACTATCCAGAGAAGAATATGATAATGAAGTTTTAAATCATCCCCAAGAGTCCGGAAGGGAACCTAGTAGAAGCAAGCCTTGAATTTCTTCTCAAACTTGACGCCCATAACGAATAATTGGTTCATGATCCCCTGAAAATTATTCAGGAGATTTGTCATTGGAGAACCATCATGATATTTTAGACTTGGCATCGACTTTATGAAGAACATTTTATTATTTCCAGTTTTCTGAGAATACAAACTTTCAAGATGCTCCATACGGTTCGAGCATGTGTTTCTCCAGAAATATGGTTCAATACATTATCGTCAACCCATGGCCTAATAAATCCACTAATCTGTCTATGTAACATATTCTAGTCTTCATCTGTTTTATTATCAGGCTGTATAGTTGTAAAGACTTCTTGATAAAAATTCTTGACAAAAGTAGATCTTCCATTTTTCTCTTCAAAATGGCATAATTAACACCATTCAAAGTAACTATTCTACTTGTGTTGTCTTCCATTTTTTTCTCCCAAAAATATAGCTATTGCAAACCAATGCTTTGATACCTGTTTGTTGGGAAAACACAAACTATCAGAAAAGTATAGATGGTCAAAATAATGAAAGTATAATGGAAACACAATGACGCCAAGAATTTAACGTGGAAACTCTTTTAAATAAGGGAAAAACCACAGGCCAAGTGGAGAAACTGATATCACTATAGTAAGAAATTTTACACTATATAGTCACAAATATAATACTCAAAGTGACTACTACACACTCAAAATGAGTAACATGCTTTTGATTTACCACCTTACTAAAATATCGCTCATACTCTATTTTTCTTCACACGCTATTTTGTTGTATAGTTTATGGAAACCTCATAGCTCTCTATATTTTTCTTTCTCTGTGAATTGGTGTATTGTTAAAATGAGCAAGACTCTCTATTTATAGAAGAAATTTTCTCCTAATGATGTCACCAGTGACATCATGAAACACAAAAATTTCAAACTTTGCAACTATGCAGATATCTTGGTAAGAATTTAGTTGTAAAGAATATGGTGAGCTTTGGTTTGTTGCAGCATGTGTTGACTTCAACAATAAGCAACAACCTTTTCATCATTTGCTGCAATTCAACTTCCCTTATGTTTATCTACATTTAATGGGTATGGACCCTACAATTTCCCCCCTAACTTGCACCCTTTCCATCAAACAATTCATCTCAAACTTCACATACAGATGGCTACTACCATATGAGCTATAGTTTTTTTATTTTCTATAAACTTATAGAATGGTGATTTCAGATTAAATTAATAGATAAACTAAAAAGTTACATTATTTTCATTTTTTGGGTATTTTAAATGTTGAACTTAATCAAGATTTAGACAAACTTTCAAGAAATTCAAAGAATGTGGGAGCTTTACAAGAAAACAACATAAGAGGAAAAACAATAAGAAGAAGAACCTGGGACTGAAGGAACCATTTTCCCAGAAAGATGGTATCTATTATAAAGATTTGACCTAGTTATTATGAGTAAGGCAATTGTGAAAGAATTTGGGCAAGAAAACTTTCTGTGTAGTGACTTAAGATTTTTAGCTAGGTCAACCTCATATGAGATTTGGAATAGGTGAGGTCTAGGGCTATTCGAGAAGGCATGGGGTGTGATGTTGAGGTTTGGTTGGTATTTTATTTTAGCCAAGACAATAGGGAGCCTATAGGGCCTTTCAAAATCGAATTTGGGTAGGTAAAGCTCCCAGAATTGATTTTGGCGTGGAAGGTATATGTTGGGACATCAGGGGAACAAGTTGTGTTATGAAAAATGGCCTTTCCCGCTGTTTATGGCTCTAAAGTTTTGTCGAGCGTACCACTATAATGATGCTCAGACCGCTATAGCGGGGATAAATGGGATTTTATGTTGAAATAACCCCGAAACTTCTATTTTCTGCACTTTTTGTTCTTGGAGTTGGGATGGGAGATTTTTGATAGTTAACACTCATTTTACATGGAATTCGTCGGTAAAGGTAAGTGGTTGACTCCCCAACCTTGAGCATCGATTCTTAAGCCTTAGAATCTAGGTTATTTATCTTAGGGGAGTGTTTTGACATGATTCCATGGTGGAAAAAGTCCTAAGTTTGTGAGGATGATCATATATTTGCCTAAAATGAGGATTTCTCGATAATCAGGGTAAATTATAGGACATTAGGGATTGATTATTGATTTAATTATTTGTTTTACACCAAGAACAAGTCAAGGAACTTAGCAAGAGGAATGCTCGGGTTCTTTAGTGTTTCCAAGAGGTTTGATTCAAAGTAGGTAACAGTTGTATGTTTCTGGTTTATGTATGTATGCATGTCTACTGCTTTGTAGTGACATTGATGAAATGCATGTTAGTCAATACATAGAGAGATATATGAAATGACATCATGTAGGTAATCTTACGCAATGGACTTTGTCACGACCAAAAGTATACCCTAAGTGTAACATGGCGTATAGGACCCCAAGAGGCCCTACACAAGCCACTTAGCATGCGTAAACAAGATAGTAGAAATCCAAGAGAATTTCAAAGACAAATTAGAGTTTTATAAAATGAAGCAGAAGTCTGACAATGTCTCAAAGCAATCTAATATGAATGAGTGATCGGGACGTAACATGTACATCACATACAAAACTGAAATGTAAAGAAAATACAAAATAAAGTCTTGGTCCTTTGAACATGAGGAATCACCAATCTTCGATATCTACTAAGTGATCCCTAGCCACAGAGATGCGAATTTTGAACGTCGGACCCTACATTTGGGATAATGTAGGCAAGAGTATGCGTTAGTACAAAAAATGTACCAAGTATGATAGCAATGCATAAAACATGTGAAATCATGCTAAATAGAACCTTTTCATAATATGCAATGACCAAGCTAAGACATGAGATAAAAGAATTGGAAAACATAAGTCATAAAATCATGGTTAATGCCAAGCTAACAACTTTAAAACATGCATGAGATACTTTTTGAAGTAACCTTGATTTATTAGTGCGGGAGATTTACATTTAACTAACATTTAAGACCACGTGAGCTATCAATATGGAATCTAGTGTCTACCCCACACTAAAAAGAGGTGTTCTCACTTGCCAAAGTAAGAACCATGAATTTCTAGCTTACGTGGATCCACTAGATAATGTCTATCTAGACAACCTATGGTGACACAAAGTTTATGGGACATGGGAAATAGCCACTTGTTTACTCGGTGCTAAGAATAACACCCACGAAATATCCATTATTCTATACTTTTCTGAACATTCATGAGACATGGGTAATCACCACTAGTTTTATCATTGGAGGTCATGGGTAATCGCCTCTTGCCTTATCATTAGAATAACTCCTTAACTTTGATTCATTTTAGGTGAGAAGACTTTTCAACCTTAGAATCCTTTATGTGAGAAAACCTTTAACATTCATGCATTGAGTAATTATGTGAGAATTCCTTTCACAACAATTAACAACAACAATCAACATTTATTCGTTACTCTCAAAGAAACTCATATCATATTTCATCAATTTCATGAGAACATGCATATTTCCATAATTCACCTTTCATAGTTCAAAACCCACTTTCAATCATCAAAATCTAGAAGATATGAGTTAAGCATGGATTCATGGGGATTCATCTTAAAAACATGAAATTATCTCAATTCATGCATAATAGATCATATCAAATAAATCAACATTGAAAGAAACTCATGACATAGAAGAAAATCCTAACTTCAATTGGAGATTTCTAACTTTCAAATTGGGGAATTTAGGAACTCTATGGAGGAAAGATCTCCATAGATGAAGACTATCATACCTTGATGCCACAAGCTTACTATCAATAGGGGAATTGGAGTCTTGGCTTGAGACCCCAGCCTTTTTCTGCAAGCTTCTAGTGAGAGAAGTATTTGACATAATAACTTGTTCTTCATTTGAGATTTTGAGAGAATGAATTGATTTGGAAGATTTTGGGGTTAAAACGTTTATATAGGGATTTTACTAGAGGGTAAAACAAAATAGTATTGAATTAAAATAATTAGGAAAAGACCCAAAAGCCCGTCTTAAAATAACTACCGAACCCACCGGTGACCCGACCTATGGTCCGTTGGTCAGACCACAGACCGTACTGGTTGATCGTCGACGAGTTCCGAAACCCTCATTTTTGGGCTCTCCACGATGGACCCATGTATGGTCCGTGGGTCCATCTACGGGTCATACATGCCCAGTCGTGGGTCTCTATGTTGGCTCTAAAATTGTACTACTTCTGGGAATCACCTACGAGGCCTACCTACGACTCGTGCATAGGACGATGGACCGTCCTGGTGAACCATCATAAAGTACTAGAACTTGATGATTCCTACAACTTGGATCTATTAAATGACAACGCCACCTACGGTCTCTGGTCCGACCTACATACCATCAGTGGTGTCGTCTGTGCTGGCACCAAGTTTGAGAAAAACTGAAATTTCTACTCTTTTGAATCTGAGGTGTTACATTATCTCCCCTTGGGAATATTCGTCCTTGAATGAGATTCAAGTCATCATAAAGAGGGTAGGAACTTAATCTAACAGCCCAACAAGAATGCTATCACATAAATGCACATATACGAGGAGAAAATATCAACTCCAATCTAAAGTATGTTCAAAACATCATATCATGAAGTCTATATGCAATGCATACTCAAATGCACATAAACATCTAGAAATTAATCAAGTAATTCATTTTCTCAAAATTTAAGCTTTTCATAAACATGCATAAATGAGGAAATCATGGGAATGTCTAAGACACATGATACCAAAAGAGTAAACCATGAGGAACTCAATACCTCAAGCTAGAGTAGGGACGGGAGGAAAGAGGTGAGGATTACGGGACATCATATCGGCCTCGGCCTCCCAAGTAGCACCCTCAACTAACTGATTCCTCCAAAGAACCTTTACCAAAACAATTTCTTTGTTTCTCAACTTCTTAACTTGCCGGTCTAAGATCTCAACCAGAAATTCTCACAAGAAAGATTCTCCTTAACTCCCAAACCTTCTAAGGGAACAATAGATGTCGGATCTCCAACACATTTTTTCAACAAAGAGACATGGAAAACCGAATGCACCGATGCAAATCATTAGGCAAATCAACTTCACAATCAACCTTACCAATTTGTCTCAAAATCTGATATGGGCTCACATAGTGGGGACTAAGCTTCCCTTTCTTCCCAAATTCTACTACACCCTTCATGGGTGAAATTTTCAAGTACACCCAATCATTTACCTCAACCTCAAGATCTCTTCTTCTAACATCGACATAGGACTTTTGTCTTCTTTGAGACGTTTTCAACCTTTTTCTAGTAAGCTGAACTTTCTCCATGGCCTCATTTACCAACTCGGGACCTATCAAAGAAGCTTCACTCACTTCAAACCAACCTATAGGAGATCTACACCTCCTACCATATAAAGCCTTAAATGGAGCCATGCTAATACTTGAGTGATAGTTGTTGTTGTATTCAAACTAATTCAAAGTAAAGCGATCATCCTAATTACCCTTGAAGTCAATTACACATGCTCTCATCATATCTTCCAAAATTTGGATAGTATTCTTCTTTTGCCAATTGGTTTGTGGATGAAAGGATGTACTAAGATTAACACGAGAACCAAAACCCTTTTGGAAAGATTTCCAAAACTGAGAAGTGAATAGAGTACCAAGATCGGAGATAATGGATAAGGCACTCCATGAAACCTAACCATTTCCCTCAAGTACAACTTAGAATAATCCTCCACCGAATAAGAAATTTTGACAGGAATGAAATGAACCAATTTCTTTATACGATCTATGATAACAAAAATCGAGTTATCTTGCCGCCGGGTGCGAGGCAACCCAATAATGAAGTCCATATTCAAATCTTTCCACTTCCAAGTAGGAATGATAATGTCTTGAGATAAACCTCTCGGATTTTGATGCTCAACTTTTAATTGTTCACAATTAGGACACTTAGCCATGAATTCTGCAATATCCTTCTTCATCCCATTCCACCAATAGATCTCTCGCAAGTCACAGTACATCTAAGTGGATCTGGGATGAATGGAATATCGAGAACCGTGGGTTTCTTATAAGATTTGCCCTCTCAAGTAGTCAACATTGGGAACACACAAACGACTTTGATACCTAAGCACACCATCTTCCCCTATGGAGAAAGCCTCTATAGACTTTTTAAGCACTGCTTCCTTAAATTCAACCAAAGTCGGATCAAGACCTTGGTTTTCTTTCACATCTGCCACAAAAGATGATTCTGAACAATTATGAACCAGAACACCACTTTTGATAAAGTCAACTAACTGAACACCCAAACAGGCCAATTTGTGAACATCTCGAACCAACTTCTTTCTATCATCCTCAATATGAGCAACACTACTCATTGATAATTGACTAAGATCATCTGCCACCACATTGCTTTTCTGGGGGTAATAGAGAACACTCATGTGATAATCATTCAGTAACTCAAGCCACCTCCTTTGGCGAAGATTTAGAACTCTCTGCTTAAACACATATTGCAATCTCTTATGGTCGGTAAACACATCTACATGAACACCATGCAATAATGCCTCCAAATCTTAAGAGCAAACACAACTGTCACTAGTTCAAGGTCATGGGCAGGATAATTATTTTCATGAATCTTAAGTTTCCTTGAAACATATGCAATGACTTTCCCATTTTGCATAGGGACACATCCAAACCCAATTCTAAAAGCATCAGAATAAACAACAAACCCATCGGTTCTTTCCGGTAGGGTCAACACCGGGGCAGAAGTACCTCTATATTTCAATTCTTGAAAACTTTTTTCACACGCTTTCGACCATATAGAGTTAACCTTCTTTTGGGTTAATGTCGTTAATGAAGAGGCAATCGAAGAAAATCCATCATAACAAACCTTCTATAATAACCGTCTAAACCCAAGAAACTTCTAATATCCGAAGGGGATAGAGGTCTAGGCCAACTTTTAACCAGATCCATCTTCTTAGGATCTACCTCATTACCCTTACTAGAAAAAATATGACCAATAAATGCCACAGACCTTAGCCAAAACTTGCATTTTCTAAACTTTGCAAAGAGTCATTGGTCCTTGAGGACTTGCAACACAATCCTCAACTGATTGGTATGCTCATCTTCACTCCTTGAGAAGATCAAGATGTCATCGATAAACACAATCACAAACATCTCTAGGCGTTGTCTAAATACCCTATTCATCAAATCCATAAATGCATACCAAGTTTGAAAATCCATTTTTGGAATGTCATCCTCCTTCACCCTTAATTGGTGGTAACCCGACCGAAGGTCAATCTTAGAGAAGTATCTTGCCCCTTGAAGATGGTCAAACAAATCGTTTATCCTTAAGAGAGGATATTTGTTCTTAATGGTAACCTTGTTCAATTGCCGGTAGTCAATACCCATATGGATCAAACCGTCTTTCTTTCTAACAAATAAAATTGGAGCATCCCATGGACAGATACTCGGTCGGACGACACCCTTATCCAATAAATCTTTCAACTGCTCCTTTAATTCCTTAAGTTCTACCGGAGTCATTCGGTAAGGAGGAATAGAGATAGGTTGTGTATCTAGGAGAAGGTCAATACCAAAGTCTATTTCCCTTTTGGGAGGAACACCGGGAAACACTTCCAGAAACTCTTTAACAACGGGGACTGACTCAAGAGTAGGGGTTTAGAATCCATATCCCTAACCCAAAGAAGATGGTATATGTAACAATTAGAAATCATCTTTCTAGATTTTAGACAAGAAACAGATCGACTTGTTGGTATATAATTTCCCCCTTTCCACTCTAGGATATCCTCACCTGGAAACTGAAACTTGACTACACAGGTTCCCAACTGATAGAATCATAACATGAATGTAGCCAATCCATACCGAGAATAACATTAAAATTTAGCATATCAAGCTCAACAAGATCCATATGAGCGACTCTATGGGACAAGGAGACGGGACACTTTCTATAGACCCTCTTAGCCACAATAGAATCACCAATAGGAGTAGTGGCAGAAAAAGGATCTAACAATACATCTGGAAGAATATCAAACCTCATTGCCACATATGGCATCACAAAAGACAAGGTAACACTAGGGTCAAATAAAGCATAAACATCAAGTTGGAAGAGTTTCAACATATCGATAACCACACCGGGAGAACCATCTTGCTCATGACTAGTATAGAGTGCATACAATTTTTTTTGCTTCTAAAACCCACTCGAAATCGGATGAAAGATCATGTTGAGACTTTCGACTATTATCTCCATCATTCTTAGCAACTGAGGGACAATATATTATATTGTGATCAATGTTACCATAACCAAAGCAAGCATTAGAACCAGCTAGACATCTACCCTCATGCTTCTTTCCACACTTAGCACAAGTAGGCAATGAAGATTCACCATCATTCCCTCTTTGAGGCTTAGGGTTAGACACCCTATATTTGTTGAAATTAGGAGGAGCATTGGAGGAACCTTGATCGTAAACCTTTTTCTAAACATAGAACGACCATGTCCATCGGACCTTGAATGTGAGAAGTTACCATCACCAGTCCTTGCCTTTTTCACCTCCCTAGACCTTTCCTTATATTTCTCCACTTTAATTTGTTGAGCATGAACCATGAGATGAGAAATATCCATATTATTGATAAGCATGGCAGTATGGAATTTCTTAACCACCATCTCGGACACACCCGAAACAAAATTACTCATCCTTGTCCTAGGATCACTAATCATTCTAGGAGCATATCGAGTCAATTGTGTGAATTTCAAAGCATATTCCTTCACACTCATGTTTCCTTGATGAACGTTGATGAATTCAAGCACCTTTGCCTCCCTCATCTCAAGGGAAAAGACATATCAAGGAAAGCAACCTTAAACTTTTCCCAATCGAGAGGACCCGCATTAACTGCCCTTCATTCCTTCCATTGGTTGAACAAAAATTGAGCAACACCCTTAAGTTGGTAAGCAGCCAATTCCACCTTTTCTACCGGCGTCACTCTCATGATCATCAACACCTTATACACTTCATCAATGAATTGTTGAGGATCTTCTTCAACCTTAGAACCATGAAATTCCAAGGGATTCATTCTAGTGAAGTCTCTCACTCTAGTTGTCGGAGGATTCATTCTAGTGAAGTCTCTCACTCAAGTTGCCACCGTACCCATATTTGGGTTCACAGAGACCACGACCTTCGTATTTTCTTGAGCCATCATGGCTTGATGCAACACTTGAAAAGCCACCATAAACTCCGCATTAGTCACTTGTTCGGCCAAAGGATCGACCAGAACTTGAGGGGCTCGAGGAGAAGCCTCTTGTTCCACGTTCTCGTTCCCGTTTCTCCTAATATAAGCTCTTCGAGGGGTTATTTCCCTATCTGCACTAGGCACAAATTAGGAGAAAGGACTTATAGAGTTACACTCTATCGCACGACATAGAGTACTGGAAGAAGTGGAGTTTCCTAATCATCTTATAGCTTCCTATTCGTCAATGTGGCATGCTTTACACTTATGAACAACACTCTACTCGATGTGCTTAATAGTCATCCTAGAACCTTTTTAAACCTTGTGCACTGAATACCAAGTTTGTCATGACCCAAAGTATACCCTAGTCGTAACATGGCGTATAGGACCCCAAGAGGTCCTATACAAGCAACTTAGCATGCATAAAAAAGATAATAGAAATTCAAGAGAATTTAAAAGACAATTCAGAGTTTTATAAATTGAAGCGAAAGTCTAACAATGTCTCAAAGTCATCTAATACAAAAAGGTGATTGGGACATAACCCGTACATCAAATACAAAACATAAATGTAAAGACAATACGAAATAAAGTCTCGGTCCTCCGAACATGAGGACTCACAAATCTTCAATATCTACTAAGTGATCCCTAGCCACAGAGATGCAAATCTGGAACGTCAAACCCAACATTTGGGAGGATGTAGGCAAAAGTATGCGTTAGTACAAAAAAGTACCAAGTATGATATCAATGCATAAAAAATGTGAAATTATTCTAAAAATGACCTTTTCATAATATGGAATGACCAAGATAAGACATGAGATAAAACAGTTAGAAAACATAGGTCATAAAAACATAGTCAATGTAAGCAAAAATCTTTAAAACATGCATGAGATACTTCTTGAAATAACCTTGATTCATTAGTGTGAGAGATTTACCTTTAACTGACATTTAAGACCATGTGAGCTATCAACATGGAATCCGATGTGTACCCCTCACCGAAAACAAATATTCTCACTTGCCAAGGTAAGTACAATGAACTTTTAGCTTATGTGGTTCCACTAGCTAATGTCTATCTAGACAACTTATGGTGGCATATAGTTTATGGGACATGGGTAATTGCCACTTGTCCTCTTGGTGCGAAGCATAACTCCCACAGAATATCCATTATTCTTAACTTTTTCTTAACATTCATGAGACATGGGTAATCTCCACTTGTCTTATCATTGGAGGTCATAGGTAATTGCCTCTTGCCTCATCATTAGAATAACTCCTTAACTTTGATTCATATTACGTGAGAAGACCTTTCAACCTTAGAATCCTTTATGTGAGAAAACCTTTCACATTCATACATTGAGTAATTATGTGAGAAATCCTTTCACAACAATTAACAACAACAATCAACATTTATGTTTTACTGTCAAAGCAACTCATATCATATTCCATCAATTTCATGAGAACATGCATATTTCCATAATTCACCTGCCATAGTTAAAAACCCACTTTCAATCCTCAAAATCTAGAAGACATAGGTTAAGCATGAGCTCAGGGTGATTCATCTTAAAAACATGGAATTTTCTCAATTCATACATAATAGATCATAAAACAATCAAATAAATCAACATTGAAAGGAACCTGTAGAAGAAAACCCTAACTTAAATTGGAGATTTCTAACTTTAAAATTGGGGAATTTAGGAACTTTATGGAGGAAAGAGCTCCATAGATGAAGAATATCATACCTTGATGCCAAAAGCTTACTATCAATGGTGAAATTAGAGTCTTGGCTTGAAACTCTAGCCTTCTTCTTCAAATTTCTAGAGAGAGAAATATTTGAGAGAATAACTTGTTCTTCTTTTGAGATTTTGAGAGAATGAATTGATTTGGAAGATTTTGGGGTTAAAACTTTTATATAGGGCTTATAATAGAGGGTAAAACGACATAGTATTGAATTAAATTAATTAAGAAAATACCCAAAAGCCCCTCTTAAAATAATTGTCAAACCCACCGACGACCCGACCTACGGTCCGTTGGTCAGACGACAAACCGTACTGGTTGATCGTCGACGATTTCAAAGACCCTCATTTTTGGGCTCCCAATGACGAACCCATGCACAGTCCGTGGGTCTATCTACGGGCTGTACATGCCCAGTCGGGGGTCCCCTTTTTTTATCTAAACTTTTACTACGTCTGGAACTCACCTACGAGACCTACCTACGACTCGTGTATAGGACGACAGACCAGCCTTGTGAACCATCAGAAATTACTTGAACTTGACAATTCCTACCACTTGAAGCTGACCAACGGCGACGCTACCTACGGTCTGTGGTGCGACCTACGGACCATCGGTGGTGTCGTCTGTGCTTGCACCAGGTTTGAGGAAAACTAAAATTTCTACTCTTTTGAATTAGAGGTGTTACAGACTTGTTATTGTGACTTATGTTTTTCAAGTGGTAATATTTATTGTGTGTGTGAGATTATGTATGATTGTTGGTTGGCTTGGGTACTATACCGGTACACTCTCTATGGATGGACAAGGTATTGCGTTGTAACTCTATTGGTTTGAGTTTTGGTTTCATGAAAGGACGGGGTATATGATTGTGGTTCAATAAGAGTATTAGACATTTGCATTTGCGATCATGTAGGATACGCATCCCAGAATTGTTGTTTTATGGTATGTGTTTGAGAGTCTATGTGTTTGTTATATGCATTGTTCTATGTTATATGCATAGTAGTGAGCTGCTTACATTAATATCTTGGACCGGCCGTATGATCTTACTAGTACACCATGGTTTGTATACCTATATTGCACATATTCTTTTCCTTGTTGAGTATAGAGAATCTTCAAATGGTTGATCCAAGACATCAGTTAAGGGATGCTTGATTCTGAATCGAAGGGTGGGATACATCTTTGAGGTTGTCATGGATTCCCCTGATTTTCTTGTCCATCTATTCAGACACAAACATTAGACTTTAGTTTTATGTTTAATTTCAGGATTGCATCTACAGTCTTTATTACTAGAGTTTTGGTATGGTATCTTTTAGTTCTTAGGGGTTATTTCCGCATTGAATGTTTTTGGATTATTGGGTTGAGTTAATGGGAACTCAATTCTTTAGTTTTCTAAGTTGTTATATCTTATTTATGACAAACTTTGTTTTATTTAAAAAGTGTTCAGTTAGTCCTTGATTCTCCCACCAGGCGGTTTAGTGTGGGTGCCATTCACGACAGTCGAGGTCATGACAAGAGGAGTAAATATTAATAAAAAGTCACCACTAAGAAGTAAGTTCTATTTATTTTGATGCCATATTAATATTTTCTTTCAAATACATGTTGAAAGTTAAAACATAACACATCTCAATGGAATATTAAACGTGATAACTCATTATTATATAAATGATCATTCATTCAGATAAAATATTTCTGATGAAATTTAGAATAAAATGTAAAATGTTATTAATATCGTGTTAACTTGATTTTCAATATATCATATTGAATGTATGACTACTTCGGATTCCAAGGGACGCTGTTTAACAACATTTTCTACATACACAAGTGTAACACCCTATAATTTTTTTTAGTTAAGACTTAAAATGTTCTTCGTAGTGAGTGAAATTTTTGCCAAGGAATTAAAATTTATTGAGTGTTAAGGTCACTAGATGTAGCACCTTGAGTTCCAAGAAGAACTAAAGAGAGTTCATTCAAGTCATTCCTAAGTTCCTTTAAGTTTTGGGTCAACTTCAAACGACCATAACTCTTAGTACATGATGATTTAGGTGGGATACAAGATTCCATATGAAAGGTCTTTGGATTATCTTTCCAACGCCACTGAGTTTACTCAGTTTCGTGTTTGTATGAGGGAGATATGTCCATTAGAAGTTTGGTTGTCTAGATAAGGAAAGTCAAAACCGGATTTTAGATGGGTATTATGGTCTATTCACTACCCAATTAATTAAATTCATTTTGGTAATTAAGTTGGGGACAAAACTGATTGGATTCAGTTTACGCTTCATAAAAATAAGTTAGAGTTTTGAGAGAAGAGAAAAAAAGAGGAGAAAAGAGGAGGAAAGAAGAGGATCAAGGTGTTCGTCGAGGTTCTTGAGTTTTGTAGCGGATTTTCGCCATGGGTTTGATCCCTAAGAGGTATGTAAGCTTCTATAGTGTTGGGTTTGTTCAACCATATGCCAATCATGTTAATTTCAACGTTAAATTCGTTCTAGAAAGATAAAGGTTTTATGTTCTTGAAATTGGCTTTCGTTCTTGAGTTTATATGAGATTGATAAGTTCTTAATGAAATAGAGTCGATTTTAGAGTTATGTTTGATTAGATTCTTGGGTACATGTATTGGGTATCTGAATCTAAAGAGAAATTGAGAAAAATAATCGAATTTAGGCGAATTGGGGTTAGAAATGAGGAAGAAAAAAGTCGGACAAGG
>JAJOOF010000122.1:0-13990 GCA_029582545.1 Solanum lignicaule
TCTTTGTAAAGAAAGTTTTTAATTCCTTATGGTTTTTAGTGTCTATGCGATGAATGAATGCTAAGAGGCTTGTATTAGACCTCTTCAAGGTCGAGTACGCCGGTTACGACTAGGGGGTGCTCCCGGGTCGTTACGTACGTGAAATCAAAATAGCGCCGCTGCTGGGGAGTGGTGTTACTTGAGAATTTTTAGTTAAGTTGGATTTTGTTCTTGTTGATTATAGTTGAACTTACCTTATTTTTAGTTTTGGTTTGTGTGTTGTTATTTAGAGCAGCATAAAGCAGCATGTATTGTAGCAATGGTGACCAAATGGACCTCTCCCTTTTGAGAATGATGATTCTTAGGAATAACATCCTAAGTTTCAGACAAATGGATGGTGAGTCAATCCGTGAGTTGTGGCTGAGATTTAAGTCACTATTGTTGCAGTTCCCAACTCATGGAATCT
The DNA here is from genome assembly GCA_029582545.1 of Solanum lignicaule. NCBI lineage: Eukaryota > Viridiplantae > Streptophyta > Magnoliopsida > Solanales > Solanaceae > Solanum > Solanum lignicaule. Next base: position 446 of record JAJOOF010000122.1, read on the forward strand.
TAGATAACATGCTAGTGGACTGCTTCTATAGAGGTCTTGGTCCACAAAACAGAGGAGTGGCTGACCAAATGTCTCTGGGAGGTCTCTTACGACTACCTTATGCAATAGCATTCCAGCTCCTTGATCACATGGCCAAGACCAACAAGGAGAGTGAGAAGGACAAGATTTTGGCCACACTTTTGACTCAGTTTGATCTAGTGGCCCAAAAGATCATGGAATTGGAAGCACCGGACAAAAAGAAAGGCCGGTATACTCCCCCTCATGAGCGTATAAAGCCCAAGGCGTACGAGGGTGGACAAATAGAAGAGATACTCTCACTCATTCTTCACAAAGTCGAAGAACACGACAAAGTTTTGAATGAGATAAAAGAGAATGTCTCACCACTGAATCAGATGACTGCTTCCCATTCCATATCTGTTTAGCTGCTGGAGACCCAAATGGGTCATGTGTTGTCTCGTCTCCACCCCACAAATCAAGATTGAGTGGGGAAGTCATGCCACGACGTTAACTACGATGCTTCTTTCGAGGCAACCCAAGTGTTTATCGCTTTATTTTTGTTTTAGAAATAATGGTGTGTTGATTGTGCAGGTTGAAGTGCAGAAAGTGTTAGAAAGGTAAAGATTGGCGAGCTAAAAGTCCAGTTGGCGCATCGCCAAAGAGGTCGGCGAGCCCGACTTGGACCGCCGTTGGACTCAAGACAATTTTAAATTGGAGTCTATAAAACTCGGCGAACCCATGAGCAACTTGGTGAATCGCCGACCAGGTCGACGATCATGACTTTGTCCGCTGTTTGGACCCCCACATTAGCTGGAGGTCCTATAAAACTCGGTGAGGTAAGTGCCCACTCGGCATGTCGCCGAGTGGGTCGGCGAGCACGACTAATGTCGCCGAATGGGCGAGAACTAAACGGTTTTTAAAGGCCAAAGGTTTAAACTTTCAAACTCTTTCACTTTCCCTCACTTTTAATATTCCCAAACTCACACCCGCATAGAATTTCCTATATTTCTTGCATTTTTATCGTATCTGAGTCGTTGATTGTGTGTTCGGAGTGGATTAATTTGCCGCCTAGCATTTCAATCTTGATTATTCTACATATAAGGTTGGTTTTCCGAACCCTGAGTTTATTTTTAGTAATTTGTACTCTTTTGCAATGATTTTGTCTTAGTGCTGTGTGCTAGGCCTCTCTGATCTTAATTGCGTATGTGTGTGCCTGTGTTAATTCGAAAATCTTGCCCGTAATGTTTAGATTGTTAAATTCCCATGATTTTATGCCTTAAAATTGGTAAAATATTGTGGGGTTGTGCTTGTATGTTGTTGGGTCTAGTCGAGTGAAGTCTAAGTAGCCTGTATTTATGCCTAATGACGTATTTTTCCCAAAGACGGAGCGGTTGACGTCATTCTTAAGGGTAAAAGTCATCAAATGGCCAAATTTGGCAAAACCGGAGAAGTCTGAGTATCCCGGGGGCATGGGTGTACTCGGTCTGAGCTTAATTTGATAAGTGCATGCTTTGATTTTGTTTTCGTGGATTGTAGGGTTGAATTTGAGAAGTTGGGTTGAAAGTAGGCACGTTAGGTCGTTTGGCGAGCTGGGTCAAGCTCGCCGAACCACTCGGAGGTTCGCCGAAGTTCCCCATCTCGCCTTTAATTTCATGCTAAATGAGTAGTTTGGTTTTGTAACTTTCGGCGAGAAGCTTGAGGTCGCCGAAAGCACTCGGCGACTCACCGAAAGTCCTTCTTGATTACCCTTTGTCTGCGCCCCTATCCCTTAATTGCACTGTAACTTTCGGTGGGCTAGTCCTTGCCCACTGAATGTTGTCGATGATTCGCTGAAAGGAATTTCCATCGCCGAAATGCCAAATTTTTCTGAGAATTTTGAGCCAATCCTTTCGGCGAACCCGATCTAGTTCGCCAAAGTGATTCGGTGACTCGTCGATCGGTACGGCAAGTCCGTCTGCAACTATTTTTCTGTGATCTTTCTTAAAGTGTTTCTCACTTTTTCTGATGTTTTTGGCAGACATGGCTAGACCGAAAGTTGCTGGGAGAAACATGCCACCCCGTAAGAAGGCTAATGGGATCACAATTAATGAGGATGCAACTGCATCCAAGACCAAAGCTACCAAACTTCCCACAACTGGTGGGAAAGGCAAAGGAAAAGGCAAGACACTTGCGTCACTAGAGGTCAGCTCCAACAATGACGGTATCTACACCACACACCTCACTACTTCTGAGAGTGAGGGTGAGCACCAGGAGCATTAGGCTGTAGCTTCTGAGGATGATGAATTAGTAGCAGCACAGAGGGCAGAGTTGCGCTCCAAAATGATGAATGATCCGTCTAGGATTAGGACTCCTTAGGCCACCACTTCTCCTACTCCAGATACAACACATGTCGTGGTCCTAGCACCACCAGTACAAGGTCTTCCTCCCAAGTCTATGAATAGACTAGAGACTGAAGGAATGAAGACAATCATCTAGGAGAAGTGTCTATCTACTAATGGGGTCATTGACAGGTATCCAGAGATAATGAGCTGCAAAAGTCACACAAGTTCTAGTTATTCACTCGATCCCGAGGTCCTTATATCCCAAATTGGGTTCGGGAGTTCTACGCTACTTATGGAGCATTGGTAGCACAAAGAAAAAAACAGGCAGCTACATTCAAATCGGTTGACCATGTAGTTGTCCGGTGCAAAAAAGTGTTGTGTGACAGCACTGCTATAAATGAGGTTTTGGAGTGCACTAACAACATTGTTGATGGTCACCAGTACAGGATGAAGACTAAGTCCTTTAAGAGAATAAAAAGTTGGCTCACCCCTCTCATATGTGATGGCACTCCAAGGTGGCTAGAGGCAGGGGTCCCGATAGAAAAGAGGGACTTACATGTAGCTGCAAGGTACTAGTTTGGCTTTATTAGCAGTATTGTTATGCCATCCCAGAATGAGTCCGTCCTTCGCCACACAAATGCACCTTGTCTTGGCGTGATCATTGCACGAGAGCGCATAAATTTGGGTATGATCGTTGGGCAAGAGATGGCCATGAGGGCCAAGCAGCACCAGACTTCCCTCCCCTTTTCAGTGTTGATCACCGAGCTGTGAAGACGAGCTCAGGTTCCTAGAGATGCGAAGAAGGATGTGGAAGCGATTCCCACATATTTTACTGATATCTAGAGGATCGAGGTAGAATATTTAAAGGATGAGGCAGAGAAGAAGAAGGCAACCCCGGTGGACTCTTCCTCGGTTGTGGACACAAACTCACTACCTGCAGAGGCATCTTTGCCTACTCTGGCCCCTGGGCCTTTAGGTACTTCTAGTGTTGTTCCTTCTGACATCCCTAGTTCCTCTGCTACTACGTTGCCTCCCAGAGCTGCTGCTGTTGTTGTTTCCCGGACTCCCTCACTCAGGTCGCATTACTCCGGATGGGGCAGCTTGCCCATTGTGCCGATCGTCATGCTGCCAGACTCGAGGCTCCATTTCGGGCATGATTCAGACTGCCCTGGCTGATGCAGTGATACCATTGAGCGCTACCATTGATGCCATTGCGGCTAGGGTAACGATGTGTGAGCATGGCCAAGGGGCCACCGAGGAGGTGACGACTTTAAAAGCCGCTATTGCTGCATTGAAGAGTGATGTGGATCAGCTTAAGTCCACTGACATGTCCATGATTTTTGGGACGGTGGAGATTCCAGATGTACTAGATATGCCTCCGGCTACCACCAGAGATAAGGTTAGAGTTGAGGAGGCGGCTGATCCCGAGTATAAGGCAGAGACAGATAAGGAGATGCTCGATGTTGTTGAGGAGGTTTTGAATAAGGGCCTTACAGAGACTGAGGAGGCCATGATTGAAGCAGATGTGCAGACCTCTTTGGTGGATACACCCTTGGCTAACCCTAGTGCAACTGCTATTTCTTCTGAGGTGACTCCGGGCACTGATGCCCTAGTCCAGAGTGATGCACCAGGCACTGATGCCCAGACAGATGGAGCGGCTGTTTAGACAAGAACCCTCTTTACCTCCCTCTCTATCTTACTTTTTGACTCTTGGATATTATTGTGCTTGTATTTGAGGACAAATGATTTTTATTTGTGGTAGGGTGAAGCCTACCTTTTGTGATTATGTTTTGTTTATATATTGGGTTTTTGAGCTTTAATTGTGTTTTATACTATTTTTGTGGATGATTGAGCATGTGGCTCCTTGTTTTTAATGGTAAATGATTTTTGACCCTTCCCAAAAAATTGTGCCACCTCTTGTTTGTATTTGAATGTGGTTGTTCTCTTGCAAATTTGAGTATTGGTCTTGATCAATATCGATGACTTGAATAGTGCTCATAATCGAACAAAAATAAAGGTACGACTATGATGAGACCAAATGAAGTTGCATAGACAATATGTGAACTTTTTGCATCTCGTTGTGACTAGCCACGTTCGAATTGAGTCTCTTGTGATGAACATTGCACACTAGCGAAAGTGTGGAGTCTTGTTTGACATTGGTGTCAATGCCTTGGGTGATGAGCTTACCGTGAACCATGTGTGATGACACCTAGAATTTGCCCCATTGGTCCGGTTGACTAAGTGATGCAATCTCTTAATAGGATCTTAGGCAACTTTGAAGAGTGTGAAATAATTTGACATTATACCTCTTTTTGTGGCCTACCTTGTGAGTGTGTGAACTCCGCTTGAACACCCTTTGAGCCTTAACCTTTTTTTGGAGGAAACTTGATAAAATTGTGACCTTTCTTTATCCATCACCCATAATCCCCATGATTTGTGGTTTGTTTGAATAGCTAACTTAGGCCAAAAGCCTAAGTTGGGGGTGTGGTGAAAAGAGAAGGTAAATCAAGAAGTGCAAGAAAGTCCCATTTGACCCATGGTTTGAGAAAAATGAAACCCCTCCATATAAAAAATGAGAGAAAAAAGAAGAAAAGAATGAAAAAGATAAATAACGAAAAAGTTGTGGAATAAAGTTGTGAAAGTGCAAAGAAAATGGGGTATCCAACAATTCATGGAAGATGAATAATGGGGTGACTTGTGAGCATGAATGAGAATGATGAAGAAAAGGAAAGAAAGTGTTCTTCATGCCACATTTCATGAGGATTGCATCCATTGAGCCTAAATGACCATACCTTTGCACTCAGCCCCGTTACAAGCCTTGAGAAGACCTTTTTGATCTCGAGTGAGCTGAAACAATTGTTGGTTGGAAAATAAGGGTAAACCTATGGGTGAAATCATGCATTGTGTTCATCTTTGTGAGTGTGAGTGTTTCATTTGATTCCGGAGCTTTAAATTGTTGAACCATTATGTGTGAATATGGAATCATTCTTTGTGTGAGGGCATTTGAGTACTTTTATTGAGCTTGAACTTGCATTTGAAGCAAGTATTGTGAGTTTGAGATTCTTTGATAATGGTGAGTCACAACTTGAATCTTCTAGTGCACAATTGATCCTTGCATGAGTAAGTTGAGTCTTTTTTTGTGCATTCATGATTGAGTCTTGTGTAGCACTGTTTGAGACATCCTTTTTGAACTGCTGAACTTGAGTTTTTCTTAAGAACAAACAAAAGTTTAAGTTGGGGGTGTTGATGAGTCCACGATTTGGACTCATTTAGGGCTTTATTTTAATAGATTTAGTGTCCTCAAATGCATATTTTGTGCCAATAACTGATGTAAATCCTTGATTTTCAGGTATTTCGATTGAGGAACAAAGCATGGGCACTAATGAGAAAACAAGGAACAAGGTAGCTGAAAGAACGAAGAAAAGAAGGCATGATGATCGCCTAACCCATTGGGCGAGTTGCCAAATGGCCATGATCTCGCCTAAAGTTCTAGCGTGCCAAGCCATGAAGGACAAAATCAAGTCAGCGATAGAAATGAGCAGTCGGCGAGTCACCGAACGATTCCGCGATGTAGTGCTTGATCGCCCAAAGTTTCAAAACTTAAAGATGCTGAAGGCCAAAGCAAAAAGGCGATGGAGTTGACCAAAGGGCGGATCATCGAGTGGATCGGCGATCCCGACTTATTTCGCCGAATGGTCCTTCGTAACACATTTTTGGCGACTATAAATACATTTTTGTATTCTTAGTTTACTATCTATCTAGTAATCAATCAATTTTTAGTATCTATCTATCATAGAATCAATTTTGAGAAGAGAGTTTGGAGACAATATTTTCCTTTAGCTTTGAAGATTTCCATTTTGGGGAAATTTGAAGTGGATCTTTGAGATTCTTCAACCTTGACCTTTGTAAAGACGAAATTAATCTTACCCAGTTGATGGAAACACAATTTGGTAACGATTTTTATCTTTTTAGGATGTCTAGCTAAAACCCTAATTCTTAGGGTGTGATTATGGGTTGATTTAGGTGCTGGGTATTGCTATTTGATAGTCTAAATGTTGTTTAAAAGTGATTTCATTCAGTGATTGTGGGTTAATCTAAAGGGTTATAGTTGCAAATACAACTCTACCTTCACGTTTTTGGCTTGCTCGAGAGAGAGGTTTTAAAACTAAGATTACTGATTTGATGGTCTGTGGGTATTGGGTTGTCATGGGTTCAGCTCGAGAGAGTGAATCCTAAACCCTTTTCCAGACATTCATCTCGAGAGAGTGAATGGACTAAAGCGCAGGCTGTTCTTAATTGCTGCTTATTGGTGTTCGAGAGAAACCAATTTGATTCGGGGTAAATTGTTTGAGAGAAAGTTTATCCCCACTAAAGTCTAGATTAATCACTGATTTACAACTATTTACTATTAATTGCAATCACCCACTTGTCTACCTTATCCCATAATCCAATCACATCCCAAGAACCCGTCTCTTTACTTGTTTATTCGTGTTATTTGCTGCTGTAGTTGATAATTGAAATCAAAACGCCCCTGTTATTTGACACTTGTGTCACCCCAAACTTGAATCATGCTCTTATTCGTAAATGTTTTTACCTATGATTGACTTGAACATATTCATGCTTTTTTATTGATTCTCAAATACGTACCACTCCCTGTGGAATTCGACTTCAACTCACTTAGTTGGGTTATATTATTGACTAACAATAGTTGGCACTTAGTATTGGATGAAGTGTCCTGATACGTGAAATCAAGCAACATACGCCTTATATGTTGCTACAAAATGGTCATATGTTGGAACATACAACTCACATGTTCAAACATAATAGTCATATGTTGCACCAGATGAATTGCACCTCTTCCAACATGTGATTTATCTTTCGTAATTTAATAGACATATGTAGTAACTTATGACTTCTATGTCGCGATAAAATAGTCACATGTTGCCTTATAAGACTCATATGTTGCAATAGATGATGAAGTCATATTCTATCATTAGTACTAATTGTTTTTTGAATTAATTTGCTCAGGTACAATAAATGGAGGGATTATTCATAGGGGTTGATAGTTGTGGTGAATGGATCGAGAATAAAAATCGATATATTTGACATTGGAAGGATGGTATGAAAGTCGGTAGGGATGACTATCGAAAGAAATATTTTATATGATGATTTTGTGAATTTAATCATCCATAGTTCTAGACTCAATTGTCAACCGAAAGATCTTGCCATCAGTTACATTCCCAGGTTTTTTTCATAATGAGAAGGTCTTACCTTTTAAAATAACTGATCAACTTAGTTTGCTTGTTTATTTGGGAGGAGCAATGAGGCCCATATTAAGAGCCTACGTGGTTGAAAATCCAATGGAGGAGAATCATAAGCAAGAGGAAAATCAACAAGATATTTTAAATAATGAATTTGATGCCGTGGACATGAATAATCACCATGATGAAATTGGAGGAGATGAAGTGTCGGACCTTGGGAGTAAAAATCCTCCTACACCTATTATTGGGAGCAACAATCCTGCTTCTTTTCAATCATCACGTGTGAATAATGTTCAAGATGATGAAACTGGTTTTTTATAAGGGAATGACATTCAAGAACAAGGAAGAACTAACAAATTCATTGAAAATTTCTTGCTTGAAAAAAGATTTTAAACTGACAAAGGTGATCAATTCTAGTAATGTGTATTCTTTTAAATGTTCATATCCGGAGTGCAAGTGGTGGTTGAGGGCTGTCAAATTTACAAGTAGCGACAAGTTTATCATTAGAATCTATGAAAAGTACCATACATCTGGTTTAGAGAATCTTACGAGCCATTGATAACGCTAAACTACACTTCATCTGATTCTAAGTGTAGGCGGTCGCTAACAAGTATAAACCCAACTAAAAGTTAGGGTCAATCCCACATGATACAGTAGAGAATTCGATTAAGAAGTAAAATTGTTTTCTAATCCTTTGTATAGGTAGAAGTTTCACAACTTTAAAGTAAACACAAAGTTTTGGCAATTAATGCAAAATGGGGGGGGGGGGATTTCAAGTAACCAAATTATGACTACTAAAACCGGAAGTCCACAAGTAGAGAAGGTTTCTTGGGAGTGTAATAAATGGAATGCTAATTTCGCGCAATGAGTGATTACTAGTTACTCAAAGATGTTGAATCTCGGTGGGTAGGCTAGGTTTTGGGTGCAATAGACATTTCTCAATCAACTATTGTGAATCAAGTGAGTTTTTTCGAACCTCAACAAGCACAACACAATATAACAACCCATTACCTTAATCAATCCACTTTTTCAAGCTAGATTTGTAAGATTGCATTCAAACCCACTTTCTCAATCTAGATCCGTAACAACATAATCAATAAAATCATCAATTAATAATTCGACTCTAACACTTCTTTTTCAAGCAAGCATAGAGTGTTAAACTAGAACTGCATTGCAACTACAATTCATCAATTAAAATACGAACAACTACTTGAACCCACTTCAAATCAACAATAAAATCAGTAACTAATAACACCCATTAGCTAATCAAGGCATTCAACTACATAATCACACCCCCAAGAATGAGGGTTTTAGCCAAACATAGTAAATAACAAGAAATCGTTAGCAACGAAGTTTTCTATCAGACTGGGCAACGATCCACAAGTCTCCAAATGCTCAAATTAAAGTTAAAAATATCATAATATCTAAATCCTTGCTCAAAAATGTAAAAACAAAGTTCAAGAATGTAAAAGATTAAAAACCCAGCAGTGAACAATGTGAGAACTCCTTCTCTTCTTTTGAAAATTGCATTTATACGTTCCCAAAATTTCTGCATGGAGTCCACTCGGTGAAGTAAGTCATGCTTCACCGACCGAGTCAGCGATGTGCCGAGTGCTCCTCTACTCACCTTCTTGGCGTGTCTTTTTCAGCAAATCGTTCTGTAACTTTCGGTGAGGTGAGTCAAGTTCCCCGAACTGGTCGGTGATACGCCGAATGCTTCTATTCTCGCCTTCTTGGTGTGGCTTTTTACCAACTCACTAAACCACTAGTCTTCTCTCCAAGTTGGTCTTGTCCATGTGCTGGCATGCTTGAACTTTGGGTGAGCTGAAGGTCCACTCGGCGAGTCGCCGAGTGGCTTTGGAAAGTACCAACTTTGCTTTCTTTCAACTTTTTCAAGTTTTTTTTGCTCCTATTTTCCTTGTAATGTCCTTGCCTTACTCTTTTGCCTCCAATGCCGCATATTGGCATTTTAACATCAGTTATGAGCATAAAATAGGCATTGAGGACACTAATTCCTTAAATATTAATCCTTAAATGAGTCGAAATCCCCGACTCATCAGTCATAATCCGCGTGCCCCGAAAAAAGTCATAGGTAAATACTTTGAAAATAGATTTCCCAATGGTAAATGTCCATCCACAAGAGACATGTCAAATCAACTCCACACAGAATTGGGTTGTAAGGTAAGTTATTGGAAGATTTATAAGGGCATGGAACATGCTAAGTCTTCTGTTAGCGGAACACATGACCACATGTATGCAATGCTTAATCCGTACCGTTATGCTTAAAATTGCAAATCCATGAAGTAAGATGGCATTGTCTCTTGATGAAAATGGAGGTTCAAGTACTTCTTTGTATCATATGCCGCTTGGATGATTGGTTTACAAAAAAATGAGAAAAGTAATAGCTGTTGATGGGACATTCCTGAGGAGCAAGTATGAAGGAGTATTGCTATCGGTGGTGGCAAACGATGTTGAGAATCATATATTCAGTGGATTTTTGTGTTGTGGACAAGAAATGTGATGCCTCATATAAATATTTTTTTGAACAGATGAGAAGCTATGTAGATGATACTGATGAGTTGTGCATTATTTATGATAGGCATCTCAGTATTCAAAATATGGTTTCGAATATCTACCCCGCATCTCATTATGGTTGTTGCATGAGACATGCCTTGGGGAAAATATTCGAAATAACTTTCACAATTATATTCAAAAGTAGTATCTCATTTTTATAAAGCAACAAAGTCGTACGATAGATGTGAGTTCAATGAACATTTCAATCAAATAAGAGATTTGGTACCAAAGGCAGCTGAAACTCTTGAACGTATTGGATTCCACACATGGATCAGCGTATTTTACCCGGGAAATAGGTACATTATTGTCTATACTATCTTGTTTGAGTTTATTATAATTTTATGATTTATTTTTTTGTTGTTTAAATATAAAATTATGACGTCAAACATCGCGGAGTCGGTGAATGCTATGTTTGATGCTTAAAGTGAATTTCCCATTGTCGCTCTATTTGATGAAATAAAAAAGAGATTTGCACTTTTGTTTCACCAGGTGTATGAAGCTGGTGAACTCTTCAAATAGATTTGTTCCCTCAATTGAAAAATACATATCAACGTTTGTCAACTCAGGCAACAAGTTGTTGGCTCATCAAATTACAAACTACAAGTTCAGTGTCACTAGTCATGGTGATGTTGCTACAGTGGATCTACAAAGAAGAACTTATACTTGTAGAATTTTTGACTTGGACAAAATTTCTTGTCCACATGCCATGCTAGCTCTTCGATCCCAATATGATGCGGATTTGGAAATCAGATTTATGAGTACTCATCTACATATTATTCAGTGGGAAATTACATAATTGCATATTGTGAGGAAATTCACCCGGTGTCACCAGAAGATTCTTGGAATGTCCTGTTGGATATCTTAGAGAGAGAAATACCTCCTCCATATGTTGATACAAGAAAACCTGGAAGAAGGAGATATAAGAGCTGACGTGGAGTTGGTGAATCATTTCCAACAAGAAAAAACAAGTGTTCCATATGTAAGGACTTTGACAAAAAAAAATTACATGGCCAAATCGAAATGATTCATAATTATTGTTGAATTGTAATGTATGTTCTATTTTATTTGAGGATGATGTTAATTTGAATCAACTTATGTTATTTATATAAAATGTGTGATTTATTTTGAACTGATGCATCTTTAAAACATAATTGTGCATTTGTTACAACATATACCAATTATGTGTTACTACTTATAACAGAATATTGCATCCGTTCCAACAAATGTTAGTTGTGTGTTAGTTTCTACAACATAATTGTGCATCTTTTCTAACATAGATCTTGCAACAGAATATTGCATATGTTCCAACATATGTCAATTATGTGTTACAACTACAACATAATACCACATATGTTCCAACAAAGTAGACAAATGTTGCAACATATGTACTTTCTGTAGATATTTTCACTAATTAATAATTACGTGTTAAGTGAACAATCAATCACATATTGTCATTGGAACAACTTTCAATAAAAAACTATCAATAAGGGAACATAATTACAACTCTTCATATTCTACCCCGTTTTTAAAAAAAAAGTCTCTTGCTTCTGAAAGGTCAAAAGTTGCAAATTCTTCTTCAAAAGTTGCAAATTTTCACATTCCTTATAAGAGAAAAGATGAGACTTTTGCTGGGAAGAAAGAGGAAATTTTCAAAATGACTAGGAGGATTAAAAAATGAAAATTTTCAAATTACATTGAATCCCTTCTGAGGTGTCTACTTATTGATATTGTTGAAAGGATTGCTTCCGACTCCTTCAAAGGTTTAATGAATGTTAAATTAAGGTATGTATGTATATAAATCAATTTTCGTCTCTCTTCAAATTTTATTTCCTAATAGTTTGATTTGATTTCTTTGTTCCAGGGTCCTTAATCAAGTCGGTAATGAACCTTTTGTAAAACAAAAGGTAACATTGGTAAACTTTCCTAATTTTAGATGGTCGGTGAACCGTCGGTTAGTAGTTCAAAAATTTATTTATTTCCTGGATATTTGCAGAGCATCGGGGAATTTAGAAGCCTTATACTGAAAAGGCATGGTAATTTTTAATGTTTTTCGTATGTATTCACGTTTTAATCAATGTATTCTACCTTTTAAATATGCTTATTTCTTCTGTAGTTTGAGTTTTTCAACAATAACGATTCAAATGCATTGGAAATTCTTAATCAAGCAGCAGACGGAGGCCACATTGGTGCATCCTATGCGCTTGTCATAATTTCAATCTTCAAGGTCGGTGAATCAATGAGAGAAAGCTTAATGTTCATTGCCAACATGAAACAAACAGAGCCACAAAAAACCAGGACATGTCGATATAAGTTACGACAAGTTTTAGGTAGAATGTGGGTGCTAGAACCTCATGTGTTGGGAGAAATACCCATTTGATGCACTGTTCATCAACATTAGCAAAACCTTCGCAAGAAAGGCTGGCCCAAGGGAAGTGACGATGAAGATGATATTTGTTGTGAATTATGTAGTTGTGATTTAGAACTAGATTATGTAGTTAAATGTTTGCCTCATACTCATGTTGTTGGACAATGAACCTATTCCATCAGTTATGTCTCTTATTTTGTAGTTAAATTTTGTAGAACTGCATGACATATTAATTTAATCTATGTATATCTATATCCCTATATTTTCTTATTTTTTCCTATTCAATCAGTTATGTTATTATTCCCTATTATAGTTGTTTGGTATCTGTGGCAACATATGTATATTCTGTTGGCATCTGTGGCAACACATGTGGCACATGTGGCATATGTGGTAACATATGTATATTCTGTTGGATAGTCTGGTCAATTTTGTGTTGAAATTGCCACAGATTTTGTCATATGTACATATCGATAACCTCACATATGATTTTTGTTATTAAATCAATTAAATTGTGACCTAATACAACATATAACACTAATATATAATCATATCACATGTCTAAATACAAAATTATGGTCTAATACAACAACCTTCATCAAATTTATCAATTATTTTTACAAATATTGTTATACCACTAGTTCATCATCCAATGACCAAGTAATTCCATATGATATATAGCACCATAGGAAATCATTGTACAATGTGTTATATAATTCTTTTTATTGCTACATTATGGTTCAATTTAATAAAATATGATCCAATTTAACTTTTTAATAGCTAAATTGCTTAATTTATCGATTCACACATCTATCAAATTGGCATATGTGACAACATATGTACATTTTGTTGGATAATCTGATCGATTTTATGTTGAAATTATCACATATTTGTCATGTGTTGCAACATATAGATAATCTCACATATGGTTTTTGTTATTAATTCAATTAAATTCTGACATAATACAACATGTAACACTAATATATAGATCTATAACTTGTCTAAATACAAAATCATATATATATATATA
>JAJOOF010000125.1:0-20303 GCA_029582545.1 Solanum lignicaule
GCCGTTTCTATCACTTGGGATTGTTTTAGTGAGACCTTTCTGAACAGGTTCTTCCTAAGAGAGTTAAGGGAGGCAAAAGCTCAGGAGTTCATGAACGTGAGGCAAGGTAATATGATAGTCCAAGAGTATGGGATTAAGTTTACCCAACTCTCCAGGTATACTACTCACATGGTTACTGACTCCAGGGCACAAATGAACAAGTTTTTTGTATAGAGTGTCAGATTTGGTGAAAACAGAGTGTAGGAATGTTATGTTACTTGAAAACATGAATATCTCTAGGCTCGTGATTCATGCTCAAAAGGTTGAGAGTGATAAGCTTAAAGAATGGGCTAAGGAGAGTAAGAAGGCTAGGACTGGGAACTATGGGTATTCTCAACAGAAATCGGGTGGTGGAAATTGCTTATAGAGTCAACAAAAGTCTTCAGCCCCAGCCACTTCATCAGCTAGTGTTCCATCCTCCAATGACAGGTATGACCAGAAAGGTAGGGCATCAAGCTCTAAATCTCAGGGAAGTGTCTCAGGTACCAAAACCTACCCAAATTTCTCTAAGTGTGGTAAGAACCTTCCTGCCGAATACCTTGTAGGACAAGAAGGATGCTTTGGGTGTGGTCAGTCTGGTCACAGGTTGAGGGATTGTCCTTCTAGACAGGGTCAAAGAGGTAATAATGGTAGAGCTCAGTCTACAACTTTAGCAGCACCAGCAAGTCTCCCGACTCAATAGGGTAACTCATCTCGTACAGGCGGCGGTCAGCGTAAGAACAAGCTTTATGCTCTTCAGGCTCGCCAGGATCAGGAAGGTTCTCCTGATGTAGTATCTAATACGTTACGAGTGTTTAATCTCGATTTTTATGCTTTGTTAGATCCAAGGCTACTCTTTCCTTTGTAACTCCTTTTATAGCAGTCAAATTCAATGTTAGTCCAGAAACTCTCATAGAATCATTCTCAGTCTCTACTCTAGTCGGTGACCCAATTATAGCTAGACGGGTATACAGTTACTGCCCTATCACAATCTCTCAAAAAGTCACCTCCGCAGATCTTGTAGAGTTAGAAATGGTAGACTTCAATGTCATTCTAGCCATGGATTGTTTACACTCCTGCGATGCCTTAGTCGATTTTAGAGCTAGGATTGTTCATATTCAGTTTCCAGACGAACCAATCTTAGAATGGAAGGGTAGTAGCTTAGCGCCTAGGGGTCGATTCATTTCTTACCTTAAGGCCAGAAAGATGATCTCTAAGGGTTATCTCTATCATGTATTTAGGGTTAAGGATTCTAACTCTGAAACCCAAACTCTTGAGACAGTTCCAGTGGTCTGTGAGTTTCCATAAGTGTTTCCAGAAGATCTTCCCGGAGTTCCTCCCGAAAGGGAAATCGACTTTGGAATTGATCTCCTTCCAGATACCCAGCCTATTTTGATTCCTCCTTATAGAATGGCTCCAGTTGAGCTTAAGGAGTTGAAAGAGCAGTTGAAAGACCTTCTAGATAAGGGCTTCATCAGACCTAGTATTTCGCCATGGGGTGTGCCAGTGTTGTTTTTGAAGAAGAAAGATGGTTCACTTAGAATGTGTATTGACTATAGACAGTTGAACAAGATCACCATCAAGAATAAGTACCATATCCCCAGGATTGATGATTTGTTTGACCAACTTCAGGGTGCTAGTCATTTCTCTAAGATAGACCTCAGATCCGGTTATCATCATCTTAGAGTCAGAGATAGTAACATTCCGAAGAAAACTTTCAGGACTCGGTATGGTCATTATGAATTTGTAGTTATGTTGTTTTGACTAACCAATGCTCCTGCAGCTTTCATGGATTTGATGAAAAGAGTCTTCAAGCAGTATCTATACTTGTTCGTTATCGTCTTTATTGATGATATCCTCATTTAATCTAGGAATGAGGAAGAACATGCGAGCCATTTGAGGGTTGTTCTGCAAACTCTTAAAGATCGTCAGTTATTCACTAAGTTTAGCAAATGTGAGTTTTGGTTGCAATTTATTGCTTTCCTTGGTCATATTGTGTCTAGCGAAAGGGATCCGGGTGGATTCTCAGAAGATAGAAGCAGTGACACAATGGCCTAGACCTACCTCTCCTTTAGATATCAGAAGTTTCTTAGGTCTAGCGGTTTATTACAAAAGGTTTATGGAAGGATTTTCGTCCATAGCCTCCCCATTGACTAGGTTGACACCGAAGAAGGTCAAGTTCCAGTGGTAAGATGACTATGAGAAAAGCTTTGCAGAATTGAAAACTAGGTTGACTACAACTCCTGTTTTGACTCTACCAGAGGGTTCAGATAGTTATGTGATCTATTGTGATGAATCCAGAGTTGGCCTAGGTTGTGTGTTGATGCAACGAGATAAGGTTATAGCCTATGCTTCTAGGCAACTCAAGGTGCATGAGAAGAATTACCCAACTCATGACCTCGAGCTTGCAGCAGTGGTGTTTGCACTTAAGATTTGGAGACATTACTTGTATGGTGTTCACAAACCATAAGAGCCTTCAATATGTATTCACCCATAAAGAGTTAAATCCTCTCTAGAGGAGATGACTTGAGTTCCTCAAGGACTACGACACGAGTGTACATTACCATCCTGGTAAGGCTAATGTATTAGCAGATGCTCTTAGCAGACTATCTATAGGTAGTGTAGCACATGGTGAAGAAGAAATGAAGGACAAGTGAAGGATGTTCACAGGCTTGCTCGCTTAGGAGTTTGCCTTATGAGCATATCAGACAATAGTGTAACAGTTCAAACTGGGGCAGAATCTTCATTAGTTGTGGGGGGTTAAGGAAAAGCAAGGCAGTGATCCAATCTTGCTTGAACTTAAGGGTGCAGTCCACAATTAGAGAGTGGAGGTTTTCTCCCAAGAGGGAGATGGTGTGCTTCGCTATCAGGGTAGATTGTGTGTTCCTGATGTGGGCGAGTTGAGGCAGCATATTCTCGCAGAAGTCCATAGCTTCAGTTATTCTATTCATCCAGGCGCCACTAAGATATACCGTGATCTGTGAGAAGTCCTTTGGTGGAATGGCATGAAGAGGAATATTGCAGACTTTGTGAGTAAGTGCACCAATTGCCAACAAGTGAAGGTAGAGCATCAGAAATCAGGGGGTATGACTCAAGAGATTGACATTCCTACTTGAAAGTGGGAAGTGATAAACATGGATTTCATCACAGGGTTACCTCTTACTCACAGATATCATGACTCCATTTGGGTGTTAGTTGACAGAATGACTAAGTCTTCTCGCTTTTTGGCGATCGTGAATAAGGTACGAAGGGAATCAGGTTTCAAGCAATCCATGGAGGTGAATAAAAAGGTGACTTAGAAGCACTAGAAAAAGAATTGATAAAGGAAAAGAAGGCCTTGAGAATACCACAACTCACGAGGAAAAGTCACTGAGACTAAATGACCATACCTTTGCACTCATCCCAATTACAAACCTTAGAAAGACCTTCTTGATCTTGAGTAAGACGAATCGAAAGTCGTTTGGAAAATAAGGGCAAACCTATGGGTGAAAACATGCATTGTGTTCCTCTTTTTGAGTGTGAGCGTTGCATTTGATTTCGGATTTTGAATTGATTAACCTTTGTGTGTGGATATGGAATCATTCTTTATGTAAGGTAATTTAGATACTTTTTGTTGAGCTTGAACTTGCTCAAGTAGCAAGTATTGCGAACATGAGAATATTTGGTAATGGTGTGTCACAACTTGAATCTTTGAGTACACAATTAATCCTTGCATAAGTAAATTGAGTCTTGTTGTATGCATTCATGATTGAGTCTTGTGTAGCACTGTTTGAGGCACCCTCTTTGAACGGCTGAACTTAAGTTTGCTTAAGGACAAGCAAATGTTTAAGTTGGGAATGTTGATGAGTCCACAAATTGGAGTTATTTTGGGCTTTATTTTGATAGAAATAGTGTCCTCGAATGCTTATTTTATCTCAATATCTGATGAAAACTCTTAAGTTTCAGGTATTAGAAGTTTTTGCGGAAACATGGACACTTAAGCGAAAAAAGAAATAAAAAGACTGAAAAGAACGAAGAAGCTGAAACCTGAGCTCCACCAAGCACACTTGGCGAGTCGCCAAAGGGACAGCTCCCACCCTTTGTTCTGGTACACGAAGCTCTGAAGGAAGAGGATCAAAAAGGCAATGAAAGAAGCAGTCGACGCTTCGCCAAAAATTTCGGGAAGAAGTCCTATACCGCCCAATGGTCCAGAACGTGAAGATGCTGAAGGCAAGCATGAAACGGCGATGAGACAGAAGAAGGGCGAGTCGCCGAGTCATTCGGTGAACTTGACTAACTTCGCCGAGCTATCCGCCAGCACTAATTTCTGATGGCTATAAATACTAAAGTCTTTATTAAGTTTTAGGAGCTAGAACCATTTTTATTATTATTTTTACAATAGAATAGTACTTTTTTGGAATATTTTTCTCTCAAGTTTGGAGAGGGTTTTTGGGAGACTAGAAGAAAGAAGGATTTCATCTTCCCCAAGTTGGAAGTGGGTCTTCCCCATTCTTCTTCATTTGCTTAAATCAAAGTTTAATTTCTTATACCCAATTGATTTCATTATCATGTTAGGTGTATTTTATTATTTCTTTATGTGTGGATAAAAACCCCCATTATTGGGGTGTGATTTAGCAAATATGCATTGATATTATTGTTGGGTCTTGCTTGTTGATAGGTTAGATGTATTTTAATGGTGATTTCACCTAGTGATTGTGGTTTAATTTTATTGGTTTGTAGTTGCAAATACAAAACCACCCATGTGTTTTCGGCTTGCCCGAGAGGGAGGTCGCGAATCCAAGACCGCTAGACTGATGGCCTAAGAAGTGGGTCGACATGAGGTTCAGCCCAAGAAGGTGAGCCCTAGTCCCATATCCTAACACTCAACTCGAGAGAGTGAGTGGGGTAAGGCATAGGCTGGCTTTCATGCAACAAATGGGTGTCCGAGAGGGACCCATTTGAAACGGGGTAAGTTTCCCGAGAGGGAATTTATTTTCATTTAAAGCTTAGCCTAGTCACTATTATCTTGCAAATTTCCTATCGAAAACATGCACCCAACGATTTATCTCAACTTGTATTGCGGTCACACCCCAAGAATCTTTCCCCATACTTGATTTTCTTGTTAATTTTTGTTGTTTTTACTTACTTGTGATAAAATCCACATTTGATATTTGACACTTTCGTGTCACCCCATTTTTATTTGCTATGTTTTTGTTCATTAATATCTTTAGCTACGACTAGTTAGAACTAAATTTTATTTTTCTGTTAATTCTTAAATCCACTCCCTTGGGACGACCCAATGGCGCCGTTGCCGGGGAGTGGTGTTACTTGAGAATTCGTAGTTAAGTAGAATTTTTTATTCTTCCTAGTTTTGGTTTTACTAATCTAAATTGTAGTTTTGTTTTGCTAGTGTGAATATCATAACAGGAAATAAGGATGGAAAATCATTATGGAGATCACACAGATCATCACCTTTTGAACCTACTGAACCTCAGAGACAACCTCCTTACATTTAAACAGGAAGGGGATGAAATAATTCAAGAAATGTGGCTAAAGTTTCAAGCAGTGCTGCAGCCATGCCCATCTCACGGGACGACCGATAAGGGGCTACTGGAGTGCTTCTATCGGGGTCTAGGACACAAAAATATAAGTATAGTTGATCAACATTTCGAGGGCAGCATGCTACACCAGCCCTATGAAGTGGTAGCAAAGCTCCTCGATGGCATGGTGGAAGCCAACAAAGAAGCAAAAAGAAAGCAGGAGTGGGACGCACTAGTCACCCAGTTGGATGTTCTATCCATCTGAGTCACGCTATTGGAAATACAAGCCATGGAAGAAGAAAAGCACTCCTCCCTTGGAGGGTGTAAACATGGGAGAAAGCAGAGAACCGTGCAAGATGATGAAGCCTCGTCACTCATTCAACAAAAAATTGAGGCACATGAGAAGATGTTAAATGAGATGAAAGAGAACATCGAAATGCTAAAAGAAGCGTCAGCCTCTCACTCCATGACCATTCAGCTACAGGATGCTCAAATCGGCTATTACCCATCATTCGCTGAGGACTCGCCTAATTACAACATGGGTAACTCTGAGGATGAAGAATAGTCGGTGACTTTCGTCGTGCCGCGACGTTAACTAAGGCACTATTTGGGAGGCAACCCAAAACCCCATATTATCTTATATTTGCGTACTAGTAAAAATAATAGTGTCTTAGTCTTGCAGATTGAAGTGTGGTAGGTGCCAAAGAGGTACAAAATAGCGAGCAACAGAACCAATCGGCGAGTCGCCGAAGACACCGATGATCAGGGCTATTTTGCCATTTGACTCAAGGCACCCTCTGACCCTAGAATCTGTAAAACTCAACGAGTTCAGGAAGGTTTCGGTGATTCACCCATCTGATCGGCGACCTCGAAGGTCACCGTTGTTTGACCATCCACAGCTACTGAGAAGTTTTGTGTTATTTGGCAAAGCGCCGAATCGCTCAGAAGTCAAAGTGTTGACATCGAATAGGAATGAACTGGATAAGTTGTAGGCCAACACATGAAATGATAGCTGATTAGTCAGTCGAGAGCGTGGGTTTGAGGTAGGCATATTGGAATGCTAAGAGAAGTTGTACTGAGCTTGATGAATCAATCAGCAATGCATCAAACGTCCCCCACATACCTTCTACTTTACGAGACGTCTGTTGAAGAATTCCAACTCGAAACAACTGCCTAACCAGGATTATTCTCTAGCCCTATCTCTGTCTTTACTTAATTTGACCTCTGGATTATTGTTATATATTTGAGGACAAATGTTTTTATTTGTGACGGGGTGAGGCCCACCTGTGTGTGCTACTTTTTCTCATGTTTTGTATATATTTGGGTTGTTCTGTTTAAAATTGTGTTTATCTGCTTTTCTGTGGATGTTTGAGCTCATAGCTCCCTTTTGTTTTTAATTGCAAATGATTTTTGACCCTTTCGAAAAAATTTAAATTTTTTGAAAATATTCGCCACCCCTCGTGAGTTGAATGTGGCAGTTCTTTTTGCAAAAAATTGAGTCTCGGTTTTGATCAATACCGATGACTTGAATATTCCTCTCAATTGAACGAACATGCATGCGCGGCTACGACGAGACCAAATGAAGTTGCATAAACAATATGTGAACTATTTGCATCTCGTTGTGATTAACCATTTATCGAATTGATTCTCCTGTAATGAACGTTGTACACTAGCGAAAGTGTGTAGTCTTGTTTGACTTAAGTGTCAATGTCTTGTGTGATTAGCTTGCTTTGATCCATACATGAATAAACCTAGAATTTGCCCCGTTAGTCTGATTGATTTAGAAAGGTGTCCTCTTGAGTTGATCTTAGGCAACTTTAAAGCGTGTGAGACAAATTTGACATATACCTCTTTTGTGGCCTATCCGTGAGCGTGTGAAACTCTTTTGAACACCCTTTGAGCCATACCTTTCTTTGGAAGAACCTTGATGAACCCTAGACCTTACTTTACCCACTACCTATAATCCTCTTGATTTGTGGTTTAAGCGAATAGCCAACTTAGGCTAAAAGCCTAAGTTGGGGGTGTGGTGAAAAGGAAAAGGAGAAGTCAAGAAGAGCAAGAAAAGTCCCCCTTACTCATGGTATTGCATAAAAATGGAACCCCTTCAAAATAATAAAAAAAATTGTGGAATAAAGTACGAAGGGAATTGAGTTTCAAGCAATCCATGGAGGTGAATAAAAAGGTGACTTAGAAGCACTAGAAAAAGAATTGATAAAGGAAAATAAGGGAATGCCTTGAGAATACCACATCTCACGAGGAAAAGTCACTGAGCCTAAATGACCATACATTTGCACTCATCCCAATTACAAACCTTAGAAAGACCTTCTTGATCTTGAGTAAGACGAATCGAAAGTCGATCGGTAAATAAGGGCAAACCTATAGGTGAAAACATGCATTGTGTTCCTCTTTTTGAATGTGAGCGTTGCATCTGATTTCGGATTTTGAATTGATTAACCTTTGTGTGTGGATATGGAATCATTCTTTATGTGAGGGAATTTAGATACTTTTTGTTGAGTTTGAACTTGCACAAGTAGCAAGTATTGCGAGCATGAGAATATTTGGTAATGATGTGTCATAACTTGAATCTTTGAGTAAACAATTAATCCTTGCATAAGTAAATTAAGTCTTGTTGTGTGCATTCATGATTGAGTCTTGTGTAGTACTGTTTGAGGCACACTCTTTAAACGGCTGAACTTAAGTTTGCTTGAGGACAACCAAATGTTTAAGTTGGGGGTGTTGATGAGTCCACAAATTGGAGTTAT
The DNA here is from genome assembly GCA_029582545.1 of Solanum lignicaule. Classification (NCBI taxonomy): domain Eukaryota; kingdom Viridiplantae; phylum Streptophyta; class Magnoliopsida; order Solanales; family Solanaceae; genus Solanum; species Solanum lignicaule. The sequence goes on from JAJOOF010000125.1 coordinate 8,300, forward strand.
TACGGGATTTATTTTGATAGAAATAGAGTCTTCGAATACTTATTTTATCTCAATATCTGATGAAAACTCTTAAGTTTCAGGTATTTTAAGTTCTAGCGGAAGCATGGACACTTAAGCGCAAAAAGGAACAGAAAGACTAAAAAGAACGAAGAAGCTGAAACCTGAGCTCTGCCAAGCACACTTGACGAGTCGCCAAAGAGACAACTCCCACCCTTTGTTCCAGTACGCGAAGCCCTGAAGGAAGAGGATCAAAAAGGCGATAAAAGGAGCAGTCGGCGCTTCACCGAAAAGTTCCGGGAAGAAGTACTATACAGCCCAATGGTCCTGAACGTGAAGATGTTTATGGCAAGCACGAAACGGCGATGAGACAGAAGAAGGGCGAGTCGCCGAGTCATTCAGTGAACTCAATTAACTTCGCTGAGCTATCCGCTAGCACTAATTTTTTATGGCTATAAATACTAGACTCTTTATTAATTTTTAGGAGCTGGAACCATTATTATTATTTTTACAAAATTATAGTACTTTTTTGGACTATTTTTCTCTCAAGTTTGGAGAGGGTTTTTGAGAGACTTGAAGAAAGAAGGATTTCATCTTCCCCAAGTTGGAAGTGGGTCTTCCCCATTCTTCTTCCTTTGCTTAAATCAAGGTTTAATTTCTTATACCCGGTTGATTTCATTAACATGTTAGGTATATTTTTTTATTTCTTAATGTGTGGCTAAAAATCCCCAATCTTGGGGTGTGATTTAGCAAATATGTGTTGATATTATTGTTGGGTCTTGCTCGCTGATAGGTTAGATGTATTTTAATGGTGATTTCCCCTAGTGGTTGTGGTTTAATTGAATGGGTTTGTAGTTGCAAATACAATACAACCCATGTGTTTTCGGCTTCCCCGAGAGGGATGTCACGAAACCAAGACCGATAGGCTGATGGCCTAAGGAGTGGGTCGACATGAGGTTCAGCCAAGAGGGTGAGCCCTAGTCCCATATCCTAACACTCAGCTCAAGAGAGTGAGTTGGGTAAGACGTAGGTTGGTCTTCATGTGGCAAATGGGTGTCCGAGAGGGACCCATTTGAAACGGGGTAAGTTGCTTGAGAGGGAATTTATTTCCATTAAAAGCTTTACCTGGTCACTATTATCTTGCAAATTTCCTAACGAAAGCATGCACCCAACGATTTATCTCAACTTGTATTGTGGTCACTCCCCAGGAATCTTCCCCATACTTGATCTTCTTGTTAATTTTTGTTGTTTTTACTTACTTGTGACAATACCCCCAATTGATATTTGACACTTTCGTGTCACCCCCTTTTTATTTACTATGTTTTTGTTCGTTAATATCTTTAGGTATGACTAGTTAGAGCTAAATTTTATTTTTCTATTAATTCTCAAAACCAATCCCTTGGGAAGGGTTGGGTGATTATACTATTGCACGATCGTAGACACTTGAATTGGTAGTTGTGTCATTGATTACGGAAAACATCACCCCTTACGAGGCATTGTATGGGCGTAGAGGCAGATATCCTATTGGTTGGTTTGAAGTCGGTGAAGCAGCCTTGATAGGGCCAGATTCAGTCCATGATTCCATGGAAAAAGTGCAACTCATTAGAGAAAGACTTAAGACAGCTCATAGTCGCCAGAAGTCTTATGCAGATGTAAGGAGAATGAAACTAGAGTTCCAAGTCGATTAATGGGTTTTCCTGAAGGTGTCACCTATGAAAGGGGTGATGAGATTTGGTAAGAAAGTGAAGCTCAGCCCTAGATATGTAGGCCCTTACAAGATTCTGAAAAAGATTGGAAAAGTGGCTTACGAGTTAGAGTATCCAGTAGAACTAGCAGGAGTGCATCCAGTCTTTCACATTTCGCCTCTGAAGAAGTGTGTGGGTGATCCAGCTTCCATAGTGCCATTAGAGAGTGTGGTCATGAAAGACAGTTTTTCTTATGAGGATGTACCAATTCAGATTCTCGATCGTCAGGTTAGAAGGTTGAGAAACAAAGAAGTCACTTCAGTCAAAGTCTTGTAGAGGAGTCAGTCTATAGAGAGAGCTACTTGGGAAGCAGAAGCAGCTATGAAGTCCAAGTATCCTCACCTCTTTCCTTCCAATTCCACTATAACTTGAGGTTATAGTTCCTCTTCAGTTTTTCAGTCATTCATGCGCAAATTCAGTCTCACATCTTGTTCCCTCAGTTTGTACTTGCATTTTCAGCGTATTTGCATGTCTTGGAACTCAGTTCAGTTAGAAATTCAGTCTTCAGTGTTTAGTAGTAGGGTTTGCAGCTCTTTCCCTCCATTACAGCTTGTTTAGCCTTCATTCGAGGACGAATGTTCCCAAAGGGGAGATAATGTAACACCCCGTATTTGAAAACCGACCTTAGAGAAGATTTTCATAAGTTGCAGGTGCAACCTATGATTGCCACCCACGGCCCGTGCTGTGGGTCTATTGTTCACCACTGCAACCCCTCCCCAGACTCAGCTCAAAATTTTGGCTAAGTGTTGGACCACGGACGAACCTACTGTCTGTAGGCTAGACCACGGTCCGTGGTCTTGGTCCATACAGAGACACTGCCAATTTTCAATCTCTAACACGAATGACGACCGACCAGCACGGACCGTCGCTCGATCCACGGTTCGTGGGTCTGGTTCATCGGTCACCCCAATAACAATTAAGTCAAGGGTCTTTTGTTCTTTTCCTATTTTTTTAGACCTCTAAACCTCATCGTTTTTACCCTAAATTACATGGTTTTTGTCAGTTTTAGCCTAGAAACACCACTAGAAGTTACCTAAGTCAAATCGTTAATCAAAACTAAGAGAAATTAGAGCTTGGGAGAAGAAAAGAAGTAAAGAACCCTAGTTCAAGAACGCAGTAAGGTTCCATCAGTTCCAGCATCAAAATCGAAAGATATCTCCGTGGAATTCATCACCAGGTATGCGGGATTTCACTAGTGGATTCCTTTCATCCATTAGGTCCCTAGAATTCAGTCAGTTTCTTGATTCCCTTATTATGAACAGACCTAGGGTTTCTAGAATTGTAGCAGTTTATCATGAATTACTTATGTAAATGTTCCAAATCAAATTATCATGTTATTACTCAAATTATTGCATGAATTTTAGAACTCTAGCTATGTATTTCTTTAGTTCTAAAATTACACATGCTAGGTTAGATATTTGAATTATTCAGTTATACATGCCTCAATTATTAATGCATCATTATCAGATTAATTGCTACATTTTCAGTTTGCATGTTTAATTTTGAGCTATCCAATATTACAAAAACACAGTCGTAATGTGTTAATCACCTAATCTATTGGGAGTAGCATAATACCGAGTTGGACTTAAGTTTTGAGATGATTAAGAGTAAAGATTGAAGTCATTTCTTCAAAAGAGTATATCGGGACTATGTATTCCGAAAGAGTAAATGTTTTCACATTTAAACAAGAAAGGAAACTGAGATTTCCAAAAGAGCCTTTGAGCTAGTTTTCAGTAAAGAGTAAAAATAAAGTTCATTCTTCAAAGGTTATACGGGAACTAAGTATTCCTAAGAGTTAAAATGTTTTCACATTTGAGCAAGATGGAAAACACCAATTTCCAAGAGAGCTTTTAAGCTAAGTTTTGAGTAATTATCTCAAGCCAAAGAAACAGTTTTGTTTTTACAAACATATGAGCTAAGTATATTTTGGGAGTAGTATTGAGCACCGATATGGGGATGCGAGTTCAGATAACTCAAGTCTCTATAAACCCTGTAGCCATCATGGGTAGAAAGGATCATACGTTTTGGATGATTCCTTAGTGCTTTTTAACATAGACTAGTGGGTCCACTTAGTTAAGACATCCTATATGACTGCAAAGTATAGGACAGTTCTAGCAGCATGGGCAAGACGCTGTAACATCACTTAGGTTCATAGTGGTGGTCATCGATTAGAGAAATTCCCACAGTATTATATTATTCTTATGTAATTGAAGTTGTTATGCATTTCTTTAAAAAATTGAATTGATACCTCTTATTTTAAATGTTTTGTATAAACTGCACTTTATTGCTGTTTTTACTTTGCTTTTGAGTTGAGTTATTCATGAGTTGAATAAAGCCAAGGTAAGTGTTCCTTTCAAGCTTATGTTATGTTTAGTATTCCCCTTGCATACTTGTACATTCAATGTACTGATGCCAATTGGCCTGCATCGTATTATGATCCAGACACAGGTAACCAGGATTAGCATCTAGCGCCTCGTTGATCCAGTTGAGCACTCAGAGTAAGTTGGTGAGCCTCCTTGCTTTCTGGAAGACTCATTTTACATTGCTTTTTAGTATTTTTTTTCAGTTGATAGGATGATCAGGGGTCTTGTCATGACAGCCCTCTTTGTTTTAGAGGCTTCATATATAATTAGTAGTCGTTTTGTCTTTACATTATTATTTCATATGTTAAGACTTGAGTTGCCATTTTGGCTGAGTCCAATGTTTATCCTTAAACGTTCCAAGTTTATTTTGAGACAATTGTTAAAGTTGCATTGAATCCTTGTATTAATGCTTTAAGTCTTCCGCTGAGTAAGCTAAGCTAAGCTAAGGGTTCGACTGGGGCCAGCAATGGTTCTCGAGTGTTGTCCACGTAAACGGTGTAGGCTTTGGGAGTGACAATGGTAGTATATATTCTATGCCTTCTAGAGAGCCACACATTAATTGCATGTAGTTTTTTTACTAAAATTTTTTGTGGGTTTCTGTGATGATTTAATAAATTATGTGAGTTAGTTCTAATGGGTAATTATAGGTATTTATAAGTTCAAATAAAGTATGGACCGTGAAATAGAGTTTTTCTGTCCCCGAAACGAATATCTAAAGCAAAAATTATGAACGTTCGAAGTTTCTCTTATTTACAACTACACTAGTGTTTGGTAAACTGGTCATAATGCTTTATTTTAAACATTAAATGATACAAAATTTATGGCATTTCAAAGAAAACTCATTGACCTACAATTTCATCTACCATGGCTGACCTAATTCATTACGCACTAAATGATATGGTATTATATATTATTTGCCTTCTAGAGAGGCACATATTGATTGTATGTAGTTTTTTGACCAAATTTTTTTGTGGGTGTTTGTGATGATTTAATAAATTATGTGTGTTAGGTATGATGGGTAATTATAAGAATTTATAAGTTCAAATGGGGTGTCGACCGTGAAATAGAGTTTTTCTATAGCCGAAACGAACATCTAAATAAAATATTATGAACGTTCGGAGTTTCTCTTATTTACAACTACACTAGTCTCTGGAAAAATGGCCATAATGCTTTACTTTAAACATTAAATGATACTAAATTGGTGGCATTTGAAAGAAAACTCATTGACCTACAATTTCATCTATCATGGCTCACCTAATTCATTAATTACTAAATGATATCGTAGTATACATTATTTGCCTTCTAGAGAGGCACACATTGATTGCATGTAGTTTTTGGACCAGACATTTTTGTGGGTTTTTGTGATGATTTAATAAATTATATGTGTTAGTTCTAATAGGTAATTATAGGTATTTATAAGTGCAAATGAGGTATGGACAGTGAAATAGAGTTTTTCTATACCCGAAACGAACTTCTAAAGCTAAAATTATGAACGTTCAAAGTTTCTCTTATTTACAACTACACTAGTCTCTAGTTAATGGTCATAATGGTTTACTTTAAACATTAAATGATACAAAATTGGTGGCATTTGAAATAAAACTAATTGACCTACAATTTCATCTATCATGGCTCACTTAATTCATTACGTATTAAAGGATATGGTAGTATAAATTGTTTTCCTTCTAGAGAGGCACACATTGATTGCATGTAGTTTTTGGACCAGACATTTTTGTGGGTTTTTGTGATGATTTAATAAATTATGTGTGTTAGTTCTAATGGGTAATTATAGGTATATAAAAGTTCAAATGAGGTATGGACCGTGAAATAGAGTTTATTATACCCGAAATGTATATCTAAAGCCAAATTTATGTGCGCTAGAATTTTCTCATATATACAACTATACTAGTGTCTAGTAAAATGGTCATAATGCTATACTTTAAACATTAAATGATTCAAAATTGGTGGCATTCAAAAGAAAACTCATTGACCTACAATTTCATCTGTCATGGCTCACCTAATTCTCTACGTACAAAATGATATGGTAGTATACACTATTTGCCTTCTAGAGAGGCACACATTGATTGCATGTAGTTTTTTGACAAAAATTTTTTGTGGGTTTTTGTGATGATTTAATAAAATTATGTGTGTTAGTTCTAATGGGTAATTATAGGTATATAAAAGTTCAAATGAGGTATGGACCGTGAAATAGAGCTTTTCTATATCCGAAAAGAACATCTAAAGCCAAATTTATGACCGTTCGAAGTTTCTCTCATTTACAACTACACTAGTCTCTCGTAAAATGGTCATAATGCTTTACTTTAAGTATTAAATGATACAAAATTTGCGGAATTTGAAAGAAAACTCACTGACCGACAATTTCATCTATCATGGCTCACCTAATTCATTACGTATTAAACGATATGATAGTATACATTGTTTGCCTTCTAGAGAGGCACACATGGATTGCATGTAGGTTTTTGACCAAAATATTTTGTGGGTCTTTGTGATGTTTTAGTAAATTATGTGTGTTAGTTCTAATTGGTAACTATCTATATTTATTAGTTAAAATGAGGTATGGACCATGAAATAGAGTTTTGATATACCTGAAATGAATATCTATAGACAAAATTATGATTGTTCGAAGTTTCTCCCATTGACAACTATACTCTTCTCTGCTGAAATGGTCATAATGCTTTAGTTTAAAGAATAAATGATACAAAATTGGTGTCATTTGAAATATAATTCATTGACCTACAACATCATCTATCATGACTTACCTATTTCAATACATACTAAATAATATGGTAGTATACATTGTTTACCTTCTGGAGAGGCACACGTTGATTGCATGTAGTTTTTTTAATAAAAAAATTTTGTGGGTGTTTGTGATGATTTAATAAATTATGTACGTGTGTTAGTTCTAATGGGTAATTATCGGTATTTATAAGTTCAAATGTGGTATGGACCGTGGAATAGAGATTTTCTATACCTGAAACGAATATCTAAAGCCAAATTTATGAGTGTTCGAAGTTTCTCATATATACAACTACACTAGTCTCTGGTAAAATGGCCATAATGCTTTACTTTAAATATTAAATGATACAAAGTTGGTGGCAGTTGAAAGAAAATTCATTAACCTACAATTTCATCTTTCATGGGTCACCTAATTCATTATGTACTAAATCATATGGTAGTATACATTGTTTCCCTTCTAGAGAGGCACACATTGATTGCATGTAGTTTTTTGACCAAATTTATTTGTGGTGTTTGTGATGATTTAATAAACTATGTGTGTTAGTTATAATAGGTAATTATAGGTATATAAAAAGTTTAAATGAGGTATGGACCATGAAATAGAGTTTTTTATACCCGAAACGAACATCTAAAGCCAAATTTATGATCGTTCGAAGTTTTTACAACTACATTAGTCTCTGGTAAAATGGTCATAATGCTTTAATGTAAACACTAAATGATACAAAATTGGCAGAATTTGAAAAAAAACTCATTGACCAATAATTTCATCTATCATGGCTCACCTAATTCATTACGTACTAAACGATATGGTAGTAGAAATTGTTTGCCATCTAGAGAGGCACATGTTGATTGCATGTAGTTTTTTTATCAAAATATTTTGTGGGTGTTTGTGATGATTTAATAAATTATGTGTGTTAGTTCAAATGGGTAATTATAGGTATCTATATGTTCAAATCAAGTATGGATCGTGAAATCACTACAAGAAAGTGGAGATACAACGACATTTTCTAAATGTCATATTATGATGTTTAAATATCACAAATTTGTTTGCCGACATTTATTTTACATTTGGACCAAATGTCGTAAATTTTTGTGTTGGGAATTTTTCCGACATTTAGGTAATTGTCGGGAAGAATTTGTGACATTTATTTTATGACATTTAGGTAAATGTTGAAAAGAATTTGCGTCATTTACTTTGCAACATATATATAAATGTTGGTAAGATTATTACGACATTTATTTTTTGACATTTATGTGAATGTCGATAAGAAATATATGACATTTATTTTTGACATTTAGGTATGAGATATATGACATTTATTTTTGACATTTAGGTAAATGTCAGTATGAGATATATGACATTTATTTTCGACATTTAGGTAAATGTCGGTATGAGATATATATGACATTTATTTTCGATAATTAGGTAAATGTTAGTATGAGATATATGACATTTATTTTTGACATTTACGTAAATATCGATATGAAATATATGACATTTATTTTTGACATTTAAGTAAATGTTGATATGAGATATATGACATTTATTTTTTCGACATTTATGAAATGTCACTTAAACTTTCTGACATTTAGATTAAATGTTGGTAAAACAAATTTCAAGACACTTACTTGTGACATTTATAAAATGTCACATTGAAATTTCTGACACTTTAGTTAATGTCAACAAATGCTATTATTGAATGTCATAAAAATTGGTGATATTATTTTATATTTATCTAAATGACATATTAATATTCTAATGTCGCTACCAAGTTTCCTAAACTTCCCAGAAAAATCTATATATAGTTTTTGTCAAGACACAAATACATACAAACAATTTGTACATTCAAAACTATCTCCTTCATGATGAGCAAAAAATATTATATAAAGCAAATATTTTCTAATATTATAATCAAAGAACAAAATAGCAATATAATAAGTTTTCTGTAAAAGTAAACAATGTCAAAACAAATTATCTTTTCTATCTCAAGTAAAATTGAGATCTAACAAAATGTAATAATCTCAACATAAAACCAACTAATTAACTCCTAATTCAAATGGAATTAAAATCTCCAATAAATTTGCAATAAATCTTTATGAAATCATCAATCCAAAAGTCGAGCATGTTGAAGTCGATACTTGACCTCAATTTCCTTGAAAATTCTGCACAAGAAATGCACATAAGAAAACTTGTAACTATATAATAATAGAAATTAGATCCTCATTAACTAGAACAAATTGGGATATCAAAAATGACTAATTGAATTTTTCTAAAAACAAACATATTAAGGAATTGATGCAAACGCAGTAATTATCTACATGAAATTTTCCTCCTTTTGAAAGAAAAGAAAGATCTTGTAGTTTTTTCAAACATACCCAGTTCTTTTTATTTGTGCCAACTACGGTAGTTCCAGTCTTCTTGATCATGTTAGCCTGAGAAAAAACGTTAAATTGATTATTTTGATACTTTACGAAATACAAAACTTAACATTTCATTGAATACATAAGTGTGCCAATTAGGAAAATAAAAAAAGGAAGATATATGATTGCTTCAACAAAACAAATATCTGGTGTTGGGACAAAGATACAATCATCTTATAATGCAACTAACAGTGTGATAGCATTAATATTAGTTTTCCCAACACAATGTTCACATATCATTAGTTCTTGACCATAAAACCTAGCATAGCTATCTAGTCAACTAGTTCATCCAAATACCTCTACATCCATTCCAACCAACTCTGCAGATACTGATTTGAACAAAGTAGGTAACACTAGTTTCCGTCAAAGCACACAATAAGCCACACAACAAACCATAACATCACTGTAATGATCTCAATGCAACTTAACATTCTATACAGATGCTGTTTTCCTTTTTGAGGTAAAGAGAATTTAAACTTTTTACCCCATTACTTCTTATAAATTGTTTTTCTGAACCAAAAGTAACTTTTCTTTTCTTTTTACTCCTTGCAGAAAGAACCAATTTAAAGGGATTTTCCTTTTCCCAACCTCATTACATTGGCTGTATCTTGATAATTCTGGATGATTTCTCCTATTGATATTACCAAGTGGATAAACTATATCTTTTCTCAGATTTGGCAACCAGAGCTTTGTAGATGAGAGGCACCTTCACTGATATGAGGTTCAACACTTTTTTTTCTTTAAATTTGATACTGTGGTGTAACTATTGCACATCTAGGTGGACTGTTTTAATAATTATATGTGGACCATGTAAAACAGAGAGCTAAAATAGAGTAGAATTGAACAATTAGCTTATCAAAAGCAATATGATCAAATTTTAAAACTACAGCTCCAAATCCAGTCTACTAGTACATCCAAATCCAACTAGATCCACATCTAGCTGTATTGAAATCACAAAATAAACCATATAGTAAACCAAATCTTAGCAACATTAAAACTCCATTCTCTGACTTTTGACGCCTTCTCACTAAGTTCTCAAACCAATACTAAAGGGAGAATTATTGTCTTACAGAAGACACCTCTTATGAACAAGCTATGAATGTCATCTAACAAACTAGAGGTGGATGGCATTTGGGCCCTAAGAAAATGTAGGGAACTTGTTCTATGGAGTTTCAGGTTCAGATATCAAAGTGATGAAAAAAATAAAGGACGTGTGATAATAAGAGATCATAAGGATTTTATCACTAATCTGTCCTAGACAAGCTGAGAGGAGGAAATTGAACTCTATTATAAGCTCATGCTTTTTAAATAACAAATTTCAGCAAAAACTGTTATATGGACCGGTTGAAGTTACATGTTTGGGGATTGTGTTAAGTTGATTTACCTCTAAGTTGAGTAGTTGTATGACTTTAACTACATGCTAAATTGACTTAATTTTTATTTGGCTTATTGAACCAAGAACCTAAAAATGTCTTTTCATACACGGAAGCTTGTCCCTTGGTTATTCTACCTTTGCAAACTACCATCTGCAATGGTGGCTAACATCAGACATTTTTTTTTGCAGACCTAGCAGCTCTGAGTAGGCCTCTTCAAGTCGTCGACACTCTGATATATTCTATTCATTTCAGTCTCTGAAACTTAAATCCTCTCCCCAGCTAAAAGTTTCGCCAGCTATGAGCAGCTTACAAGGATATTATGGTCTTAAACCGCCAGATCAGAAAGTTGCATCTGAAGGATTTGAAATGGCAGTGCATAGTAAGGGAGGATCACATTATTTAGAAGATGGCCCGTTTTATAAATCCTTTCCTCTTTCAAATTCACCACTTAGTCTTCAGAGAAAATCTAAAAGCGTAGCTAATGGTTTTATGTCAGAGAATGGAGTTCCTGCAAATCATCTATCAACACAGGACACTAGAGACAATGGTTCGGATAGATGGTTAACATTAATCAATCAATCATGCAAAGGGTAACATCAGACCACTCTCCAATTGTGTTGCAATATAGTGATTAGGGAGCCTCCAATTCTTACTTCAAATTCGCGAATTGGTGGCTTCAAACCGAGGGGTTTAAAGAGAAGGTCAAGATCTGGTGGGACTCTTTTCCCAATGTTGGAAATCCTGATTTTGATCTAGTGACCAAGCTGAAGGCGCTGAAGAACAAACTCAAGGACTAGAGTAAATCAATCCAAGGTATTTTGAGAATTCAAAAGCAATTGGTATTGGCAAAATTGGCAGACCTGGAAGAAATCTAAGAACATAGAACCTTGCAAGAGAAGGAAATTGTGTCCAGAATGACTCTTCCAAATGATTTTGAAGATATTGCCAGAAAGGAAGAGATAGCTTGGCAACAGAGGTCCAGGGCAACATGGCTGAAGGAAGGAGATAGAAATACCACTTCTTCCATAAAACAACAAATGCTCATAGAAGAACCAACACTATTGATAGACTGAAAGTAGGGGAGGTGATGATAGAAAATCCAGTCGAAATCAAGAAGGAAATAGTTACCTTCTATGAGAACTTATATGCTGAAATAGAAGAATGGAGGTGTAACGACCCTAAAAACGAACTAGTGAAACTAGATCCTCACATGTGAGTTTGGAGTTGAGAACTTGATGAAATGATGAGAAATGACAGTGACGTCCGGAAACTAGTCGTTTGAACTAGTGAGTTGTAAGGGTCTTGTCGTTGAAGTTTGGAGTGTTGTTTAAGGGCTTAAGGGGTTGAT
>JAJOOF010000127.1:0-15850 GCA_029582545.1 Solanum lignicaule
TCGGTGGCGTTGGAAAGATAATTCAATTATCTATCATATAATAGGTCATGGGACACCTAATTCATTTTTTGCTAAAAGTTATGACCATCTGAAGTTGACCCATCAATAATTTTCAGCTAACTGGCTGCTGACCCTCATCTACGGTCAGACCTACGGACCGTGGGTCTGTCCGTGAGTCGGGACTTAGCCAATTTTCTGAGCTGGTTTGGGGAGGGGTTGCAGTGGTGAACCACGGACCACCAGCACGGGCCGTGGTCTGACCTACGGTCCGTAGATGGTGACCGTAAGTTGCACCTGCAACTTCTCAAAATCTGCATTTTTGGTCTGTTCCGAATACGGGGTGTTACATTTTGGAACTAATAGCTCTGATAACCTTTGGGAATTCGACAAATCCTTTGATCCCTCGTTTGATGTGTGAATTTTCAGCTTCTTCTGAATGGTTTCTTCGATGAATCGTCACTTGATACCAAAAATTAGAAGCATTGTTTCCCTCACTAATAGATTTGTGATCACGCCTTGTTTCTGTTTCATGATCACATGAAGCTGATGAAGTGTTATAGATGTTGTTGTTGTTCTCTTGAATCTTGGCTTCAATTTTCGCATTGGATTGCTCTGTTTGTAACATTTTCTTGGTTGCTTCCAATAAATATTTAGCCTCTGTTAGCTTCATTTGATTGGTAAGCTTAGACATGTCTCTATTGGTAAGCTTAGACATGGCTAACAGAAGCTTAAACACCTTATCTAGAACTACCATGTTGATTATTTTGTCTTTCATGCTAAATTTTCTTTTTTTGTTATTGCAGAAAAGTAAGACATTTCTTGAACAATCATGGAGAATTCTAGGAATAGAAGATGGATGGATTTCAGTAGAGTCAGTAAAGAGTATTTAGATGGAGTAGAAAATTTTCTAAACCATGCATTTCGTGAAAATCATAATGGAGGAACAATTTCATGCCCCTGTACAAAATGTGTGCTCTACTATCAAGTAAATCGAGCAGTGGCATATGATCATCTTGTCGTTAATGGTATTATGCCATCATATAATACTTGGTTTTGTCATGGAGAGTCTCTCAATCGATCAACTAGTACTGAAGAAAATAATGACAGACAAAAAGCTTCAAAGAGCGCTGATATGAGAGAAATGATACATGATGTTTTTGGAAGCTTCATCCAGTTCAATGATAATATTAGTGAAAGGGAAGAGATAGCGCCAAATGTAGAGGAAAATGCTCTTCATCCATCAAGATTTCAACCTCATCCAGAGATAGATAAGTTTGAACAACTCATGAGAGATTCAAATGAAGAACTTTACCCTGAGTGCAAAAAATTCAGTAAACTATCATTTGTGCTTCAACTATACCGTATAAAACTATTATTCAAATGGTCGAATGAGTCTTTTAATGCCTTGCTTGGTTTATTGAGGGATGCATTACCTGAGGGTGAGAAGTTGCCTTCTTCATTTTATGAGAGCAAGAAGATTATTGAGGGCTTGGGGTTTTATTACAAAAAGATTCATGTTTGTCCCACTGATTGCATGCTTTTTAGGAATGAGTTTGCTCAGAAGGATGTCAATGAATGCTTAATTTGTGGGGCTTCTAGATGGAAAAACAGTGTCAAAAAGATTCCAACCAAGGTACTAAGGCACTTTCCTCTAAAACCAAGACTACAGAGGTTATTTATGTCTTCAAAAATAGCTAAATTGATGCGATGGCATCACGAAGAACGAAATAAGGATGGAGTTCTTCGACATCCTGCAGATTCTGAAGCTTGGAAAGCTTTTGACATCAGACATTCAGAATTTGCTAAAGATCCTCGCAATGTTCGGTTAGGATTGGCTAGTGATGGTTTTAATCCTTTTGGTACTATGTTACTTCACAAGAAGATTCAAGGCATTCCATATGAATAATGGGTATCGATTTCATACAAAACAATATGAAGAATTCATGCAGACACAAAATAGTGGGGTTCTGGTTGTCTCAATGACAGAGAGCTATGCAAGTACTACTGACAGTGCTCCAAAATCAGGAAATATTACATATTATGGCAGACTGAATGATATTGTTGAGTTGAACTACTATGAAAATTTAAAAGTCGTCTTGTTTAAATATGATTGGGTTGATGTAACTCAAGGTCGAGGAGTTATGAAAGACGACTTAGGTTTCACACTTGTGAACTTCTCACATCTAATACATTCAGGTGACCGGATAAGTGATGAGCCATTTGTTTTTGCTGGACAAGCTCAGCAAGTGATATTTGTTCAAGATCGTGAAGATCATGAATGGTTTGTCCCTAGGTCAATTAAACCGCGAGACATTTTTGATATGGGAGAAGAAAATAGTAAATGATTTGACTCATCAATGCAGTGTGATACAACTGATTTAACTATCTTAGAAAATATTCGTGATTTAGAAGATGGCAATAATGGTTGGGTAAGGGGTGGAGTTGATGGTATAGAAATCGTTACGGACTAAAATTTCAAATTCCTCCAATTGAAGGTGAGTGCATATCAACTATTTTGAAGCTTCTGCAATTTATTTATTTTTCCAGCCAAGTTTCTATTACTTGTCTCAAGCTTACGCTATTTATTTTTGTGATTATTTTAATGTGTTATCTTAAAGTCGCTTTTGATAATATTGTAGTGAGCCGTGGAAACCTCTCTTCTTTTCAACTATCACAGATATACTGAAAATCTCCCTCTTTTTTGTGTCTGTTATAGGCCATGTTCTGGGAGGTAGAATATTGGGGTTATGTCAGGTATGTCTTTCTCAAAATCTATTTCCTTGTTATACAGAATTTTGAGGCTATTGCCTTTGGTATGTCACATCGTAGTCCTTCTAGGTAACACTAGGCTTGTGGTTATCTCCACAAAATCATGTCTTTAAGTGTGCAAGATGTTATGGCCTGTGGGTTTTGTTTGATTTCTAAGGCCTACTCATGTTGAGATTACATTGCCAATCAAGTACTCTCAGGATGGGCATCTGAAATAGTTTATTGAACCCTGGATAACAAAATACTGTGAAAAAGTTTCCACACCTGATATTGAAAAAACTACAATTGCACTGTCAATTGTAAGTAATTGAGACTCTTGAATTGTGATTCTTCATTGTTGATCTTCCCTTTCCCTGTGTGTTGTAATTCTGATGACTGATAGTTGTGATTTATGTATGTTAACAAATCTTTTGGCATGAGTAGTCTGCTACTGCTATTTAAATTGTTGTTTGCTGATTTTCAAAGTCACAATTTGCTAAGTAGTCTGCTACTGCATTCCTTTCTCTGTATCCTTTACTGCTGTTTAAACTGTTGTTTGCTGATTTTCAAAGTCACAATTTGCTGAGTAATCTGCTACTGCATTCCTTTCTCTGTATCCTTATATCATGATTAGTGATCAACTCATTGGCTTTAATCATATTATTTCTCAAACTGTTACATAAATAGCAACAACACCAATGAAGCATCTCATGAATGAGTATATAAACCATTAGGATATTATATAGTGAGTAAGATATCCAATATGCATGTCAATTTTTTGTCGTCTAACCATCTACCGCTATATGTGTACAGTGGCATACTCATTCAAATGGTGAGCTTGTTCAAGGAATGACACATTGATCCAGAAAGCTGTCACATTTTGCATTAGGGAACAAACACTGGCTTAATTGCCTTATTTTTTCCATTGTTGAACGCATTTTTTCTATTTTGATAATTCATAGTTTCTTTTACCGCTACAAGATAAGAAATTGAATGTATTAAGATTGTTTGTTCTTATTTTAAGTGAATGACATTGTTTTCAGTTTGGTAATTCTTCTTTACTACCTTTGAACTTATTTCTCTTGTGAATTTTGTTTTTGATGTTATAAAAGAGGGTTAAATATGTGAATCAAGCTGAATCTATGATCAGTTTTTAGTCATTACGATAATTGCTTGAGTAGCAATTATTATCTTTGCCGGCAATAGCAAATGCCACATATATGCTTGTTTCTAAAGTAGCTTTAATGGCAATAGTAAAGGCCGCTAAAAGTAATTACTTTTAGCGGCAATAATACGGGTCTTTACCGGCACCCGACACAAATGCCACTAAAGGCTTTAGCGACATTGGATCCAATGACATTTAATCAAATGCCGGTAAATGTAGTTGTGGCAATAACTATTGCCGCTAAAAGAAAAATTAATTGCCGCTAAAGGTCTCTTTTGGTTAGTGCGAATTAGTTGTCCCAATATTTTTTTTGTATAATACTCGCACAATAATGATCAAAAGTGGTATAGCACTATATTATTTTTTTAAAATTTAAATACAACTTCCCAATAGCACAAGTAATAAATCATTGCTAGCAATAACATACCAATGATACAATACAAATTGAGTTGTTAAACTTTAACACAAGCAACTTATATGATGTTTAAAATATCTCCATTCTCATAACGTCTTTGCAGGTATATGTTCGATGTTTGTCCTCATGGCAAGAGCGGCAGACATAGCAGATCCTCTAATAACACTATACTGGATACCTTGAGATACATATTGAAAAAAATAAGTAATGACATACAATAATAGTAATGATAATAAAATGTATAAATGTACAATCATGATGAGTGGATGATCAAGGATATAATAATATCTTTCAGGATCAGAAGCCAACAATTATATATATATATTTAACATATCCTATCATCACATAAATGCAGCTGTGCTCAATTGTTGTATTTTATAGAACACTCAAATTAAAAAGACCAGCAAGCTACACAAGTGTCTAATTAACACATAACAACATCAAGTGGCCGGTCATGAGTCACAAAACAATCCTTCTCATTATGTCCTTGACCTCTCCTGTCTTCTCTACTTCTTTTTTGAAAATTTACTTAATAAGTCAACTTCCACTTTCACTCTGTGCATGGATTAACCAAATTAAATCACCACAAAGTTACGTGTGAATATGTCTTGCCAAGAGGCAGTATTTTACCTTCTAACACCATTCCATATTAATTGGAGTCAAGCTAATCATGCATCTCAAAAGTATAATAAAATAAGTTTGAACCTTTGAAATATTTTTTTTATGAAACTCAAGCTTTATGCTTGTCTTGTGTAAGAAATCTTGAGATAGATGTCTTAGCTCTCCAATCAGATCTTATGGACCACAATAAAAGATACGTCATATGCATAAATTCAAAAATAATTTTTTTTTAAAATGGAGCAAAACATTACTAATAATTTGACTATACACAATTTGATAGCTTGTGAGGTGGAAAGGCGTTCTCGATATATTTCAAAACTAGACTTTATTAATTATAAGGATGAACAATAATTAAAGATGCTAGATAAATACTAACCAATTCTTTGATCTGGATGATTAATGCTATATGTTGGCGCCACTTTGATCTAACAAAATGAGACTATGTCAACACCAGTACTTTTAGCTTGTTGGATTGCTTGAAGCATAGTAATTAGTGCAGACCAGGCATCACCTTTATCATATAGTACATTGGTGCAGTAGTTGTGAAGATGAATTAGGCATTCTTGATCGATCGTTCTTTGAGACTCATCCATCACACCCTTAAACAACTCATGATGAGCTCTGCTCGTGAGTTACCCAATAGAAATAGGCTCATCATACCCATTGTTTTAAAGACCTATTTCTTGTTTTCAACATTAAGAAATTAACTTTTCTATTATAGAACTCACGTACATAAGTACAAGAAAAAAAATCATATACCAATAAACTTTAATTGTTGGAATTGGTGTCCAGTCCATATCTTACATTTAGTTGCATGTACTTTCGTATTCAGATCACATGCAAGTTAATAATTTCCCCCTTGTTTTTCTTCTTCAGAATCAAATTGTCTTAGATAGCTATGAGCTGAGAATACCAAAAATCTGTAGGATCATTTTTCTACACATCTTCTTTCGGCATCTATTTTTCACCATTTTAATTTAAAAATACAAAACATCATGTGACGAAGTTGTTTTCAATTGCTTTTGAAGACAAACCATAACAGTGTTGGTGATTTCTTGTTTTTAATATTAACATAACTTCTCCATTATGGAGTTCACTCGCATAAGTGGAAGAGAAAATCATATACCAATAAACTAACAAACTTCAATTGTTGGAATCACTGTCCATATCTGTTACATTTAATTATATTTAGATAAAAATATGACTCAAAGTACATAGTGAACAATTCATCAACATCTATATTTGTAGGTGACAACACAATTCAATGCTCAAATGAAGATCAAGCAGCAAAATTTGCTCGATACAATCTACATAGGTTTGGATATCTAGCCAAATCAAACAACTGAATTTTTTACCGTTATTACTCCTTTCAGAATCTTCCTTCTTCCTCCAAACTGCATGTGCCGCTTCAAATTCTAAAATTGACAATCTTTTCCTGGCCTCTTTGCCATCTGGGTCATCTCTAGAAATAGGCAACAAGAAAAAAATTATCAAAAAATTTAATAATTCTCAATGAATTTCTAGCAGTGAAATCAAATCCAGATAAAAGAACATGATAAGAAATTAGGTTTTACTGCACAGAGAATTAATTTCTTTTCACTTGAAACTTTATTTAATTAATTTAGTATCTTTTCACTTTTAATTATTTTTAATAAATTATGTGTATTTAAAAAAAACAATTTAAAAGTGCCATTTAATTTTAATGTTTTAATATTTTTATGTTTTATTTGATTTTCTTCACTTATTTTGATATCCGTTCAAAATTAACTTATTTTAAATACAAGACATTTGAAATCAAATCAAAATGAAAGACAAAGAAAATAAACTCAATAGAAAAAACAATGAATGTAAGTAAAAAATAAAGTTTTGATACAACGTAAAAAAATGTGTATTAACTTAATTTAAATACAAGATTAAAAAAATAAGAATAATTTTTTTAAAAAAAATTAAGAAAAAAATTTATTTAAAAAAAAATAAAAAAATATATATATTTACACACATGATTGGCGAGTCTGTACAAACACAACCAACTTGGGTGGTTGAAGGTGCCACATCAGCACAAAAGGTGCACAAAAATACGGAAAAAATGAATTTAGGAGTAATAAGATCTTAGTTAAGTTTAAGTGTATCTCTGGGATTTCGGTCATAATCTAGGAATACTTATGCGTTTTCCCTATAATTATTACTGTATATATTACTTTGACTCTTAGAATTCACTTTTGAAACTTAGAGATAGATGACAATTGAAACTTGCACAATACAATATTTTCTTTGTTTCAATTTATGCAGTAAAATTGACTTTCAAATATTTTAAACCATAAATTATTAGACTTTTAACATAATTTTTAAATATGTAAAATTCTATTTTTTAAAAACTTAGTAATTTCATATCAAATTCACAATTAAAATATTTGACGGTCGGAATGGCACAAAGGATTTAGCCTTATTTCCCCTTTTAATTAATGTGTTTGTTTCTCTGATTTTGTTTGTTTTAAATTTTAATTGCTATTTTTTTCCCTCTAGTGTGTTTCTGAACTAACAAGGTTGACAAAGAAATCTCACGAGTTGGGCCGATTCAAATTGTGGACTTTGAAATAAGACTAGTGTAAGAAAGTGGAAGCATTTAGGCAATAAACACCATCTTCGATTTTTACTATCGTGGTTTCTGAGTCAACTTACGTGAAAATCACCGTTAATAGATACTAAATAATCATGTTCACCAAAGCTAAAACAGAAAAATAAGAAGAAATCACTTAATATTTTAACTATTTCATTGGCGGCTAAACCACACCCTTAAACGGTGTTGGTGCACATTTGGATTGTTAATATTTCTCACCAAATATTGAAATTAGTAAAGATTTTAAGAAAATCATTAATTAGAAATTACCTAATAAAAATATTCACACAATCAGTGCATAATTTAAGTGATTGTAGCCCAAAAAAAGTTGACCGCAGGAATGCCTTTTGTTGAAACTACGAGCAAATAGATGACTGCCACGTCTACAATCTTTTTTTTTTTCATCAAAAGAATAGCACTAGTCATAACTCACAAGTATATACGTTAACGAATCGAGAAAATAACATCAAAGTATATTGCTAAATATTGAAATAATAATTTAAAGTTGTAGAATCTTAAGTTGTTTAGGATTTATTATTTTCTATGTTTATTTTAATTACTGTCTAGTTAGAATTTATTTGTTATGGTTTATATAGAATAAATTTTCTAGTCCTAGTTCAATTTGATTTCTTATTATTATAAAATATAGGAATGTTGCTAGTTATTTTCAATAGAAAGAAATAGAAAGAGAACAAGAATTAGAGAGAAATAGAAAGAACTTGAAGTAAGATTCAAGAGCTTTTGAGTTAATGAGTAAAATATTTTCCTTCGAATAAACTGTGAAACTTGATCTCGGCGGGCAAGTTAACATTCTTATTTTGAGTACGTACATTTAGACACCTCATCTCGTTTCAATTGTAGCAGTTGAAATCTTCAACTAACAAAATGATCATCTAAACACCTCCAAAATTTATGTATCACATCAGCGTTTGATGTGCACTACACATAATGATTAATGGGGACGAGTTGGACTATTTAATTGTCAATTGAGATGAAATTAATATATCTAAATATACACTTTTAAAGTTAGAGTGCTTAGTTTACCAGTCAAGATAAAATTTAATATGTTGATGTTTTATGCTTATTGTCTGAGAATAGATTCAAGACAATCCATTAATTAAATTTTATTTTTAACCATTTCAATCCTTTAAATTAGTCAAGAGTAGGCCGTTTTAATTTTAGTCTCCGTCAAATATTTTTTTTAAATATACTAAGGTTTACCTGATTATAGTTTAATTATATTATGGCAAGTTAGACATAAATATTGCATACTCTCCTTCAACTAATCCACTTTTCTGCCTAACTTTCTTGTCTTTATATACACATTTAATGTCACACAAATTCTAATCATTCTACTTTTTCTTAATAATTAAGAAAAGCTTAGGAAGTTTTCAGTAATATTAACTTTGGTTAATTAGTTACTCTTCTCAAACTCTACTTGTGATTTAACACATTTGGTTTATTACTCAAGTTAAGTATCTTCCATACTACTATAGATTGTGATTCTACGTTTTCTTTTATATTCTTCAAAATTTAGTTATACAGATATAATTATCTGAATTCAAATTTTATAATATTGCTAAAGCAGATTGTCTACAGGATTGCAACTATGGTCAAGAATGCAAACTTATCAACACTTGGCAATTTGTTCCACAAAAGGTGCTCTTTTATAACTCTGTCTTAATATACGTGTCATAGTTCAGATTGTAAGAGTGAATTTTAACTTTAATCGTTAGTTTAGATTTAGATACTACTTTAAAAGTACTTGTAGACACTAAATTTTATGAGACTCAGACAAATTCAACAATTAGGGTTCAGAAAGTTTACTATGTCCTAAACGCTAACTTATGCCTATATAAAAGATAATATATAAATTTAGGAGGAGTCTTGAAAATTCTATAAATTTATGAAATGTTCGAGATCAGATATGAAGATAAGTCAGAATGCTTCTTGACAACCATCCATACAATTCTTTCATGAATATAAAAAAAAACTCAAGGAGGTTTACAACCTCATTTTAGTTAGAGAAATACGTCTTTAAAGTACCTACGTACACGTTTTATCAGCAAAAAGAAAAATATTTCTTCATATTTTATTTACAATTTATTTTCTCTTTTTAAAATATGTTTCAAACAGTACTATAGTAATTACAATAACTAACAATTTGAAATAATTAAACCGAATATGAACAATAAAAAACTTATTTGACTCTCAAGTACTAGTTTTGTCCTACAATTTGTTGGAAGATGGTGCTCCAAGGAGGGAATATAATCGATATTGACATCAATTTTTATTATTTTCTTTATATAATGAAGGTATTTCCTATTGAAAAATGTTGAGTGATTATTTCTATAGAAATTTTGATTGAAATCATTGCAAAAAGGAAAAATAGTAGTGCTTTTACACGGAAAAATTAGAAAGCTTTTCAGTATTTCAGTGATAATCTATTTTCCACCATGCATTTTTCATAGAGTTGGTCCGGTGGAAAATAGATGAAAAAATCGTGTTTTATATCACAAATTTATAGTGCGACTCTACCAAGATTTAATAGTAAGTTGTTATTGTTTCATGGGCATCATGACAATTTACATTTGAATTTTTAAACCATATGGCCTTTTTTTTGCAGTCATGAAGCACTTATTACAGATTGTGAAGCTGAAAACTATTTGAAGGATTATTACATTCCTGATTACATACTTCTACCAGAAAAGGAAATACAAAATGGCTATGAACTAGCTTCTTGTCCTGTACTAGTATTTATCAACTCCAAAAGTGGTGGTCAACTAGGAGGACAACTTCTTTTCACATATGCTACTCTTCTTAACAAAAATCAGGTAAATTTCTCATGTTGTATGATGTTGTTTGATTGAATACGAAGTTAAAATGTTAATAGGAAGTTAAAAGTGTTTGTCTTTCGATTTCTGTTACTATCTGTTGTTTCTTGTACTTTGATTATTTTGTTTTAGTTATTGTTTTGTTACTATCTGTTGTTTCTTGTACTTTTGTTACTTCTTTTTCTGGATAGCTCTGGACTTTTTTTCCTTGAGCCGAGGGTCTATCAGAAACAACCTATCTACCTTTGAGGTAGGGGCGAATTTATGTGTTAAATTTGGGTCACCGGAACCCGTGGTCATCCGACTAAACTCGATATATTACTTGTATAATTATTAAAGAATATATTAAATTAAAACTTGTGGAACCCGTTCTCAAAATGGCTGGATGGTTCACTGGTTTGACAGCCAAATTTCAACACCAAGGTCTCAAGTTCAATCCCAACCAGCCCCCATTTGCTTCAATTTATTTTTATTAACTAAAAACACGTTTTTCATTAAAAAAAAAAAAGTTCAAAAATCCTTCAAAAGTTTCCTTCTTGCCCACTTTTCAAGTTTCAACAATGTTTTTCTTCTCTTTTCAAATTTGTCATTTATTTTCCACACAAAGAAAAGCTTCATGTCTCCAATTTCAAGTCAAGAATCTAGAAAAATCATCATTGTCAAAGTTCGAGGTAATTTTTTTTTAGTTTATGATTTCTCTTTTTAATAAACAAAGTAACAAAAAAAATCATCATTGCAATGGTGCACCCGTTTTCTTGAAATCCTAGATTCGCCTCTGCTTTGAGGTAGGGGTAAGGTGTGCGAGCACTCTGCCCTCTTTAGACTCCATTTTGTAGGACTATAGTGAGTGTGTTGTTATTCTTGGTATGCATACACATTTCTTCACATACATAAAACTCAAAGGTTTTTAAGCTCTTTGTGGAGTACAAAATATCGCAATCTTCCAAATTGTTCAATGTGGAAATGACTGTTTTTCAGGTATTTGATTTGGGAGAAAAGGCTCCTGACAAAGTTCTACATCAATTCTACTCCAATTTAGAAAAGCATAAGCAAAATGGAGATAGCTCGTCTTATGAGATCGAAAGGAGATTGAGAATCATAGTGAGTTTAGTAATTAGTTGAAGTATTACTTATGTTTTATTCGTTGCAATATATCTGAGGTATATTTACTCACCTCTAGGTGGCAGGTGGGGATGGAACAGCAGGTTGGATTCTTGGTGTTGTATCAGATCTTAAATTAGCTTATCCACCTCCGATTGCAACCGTGCCATTAGGAACAGGAAACAATCTGCCTTTTGCGTTTGGTTGGGTAAGATTCGTACTAAGATCACATTTATCATCTTGCATAACGAACAATTTATGCTATATATGACATTAAACATGTTGCAATAGTTCACTCTTGATACTGTTTTTCGGGTGATTCTAGACTCTATGAAAGTATAAAATCAAAAAGTTTATGGTCTAAATGCAGAATAATAGCACTTGTGTTTAGAGGCGGATCTAGCATATAACTAATGAGTGCTTTGTTACTGTCTATGTTTAGGTAGTATATCGATTAATTTTTCATCTCCTTGAGAATTTGTCTAATGATTGCAGGGGAAAAAGAATCCTGGTATTAACTGCCAGTCCGTGAAGTCGTTCTTGAATCAAGTGAAAAATGGAAAAGAAATGAAAGTTGACAGGTAACGTTGGTTTTACTTGCGTTGTGAATTTGAAGATTCTCTGCATGTATGCTTGTCAACACATAGATATGTTTCGCGCCCTGAGGTTATTGTACCTCATATATTGCTGTAAATATTTGCTTCGTCTTGGCCTGCAATACACCATTGTCTCGACTAATCTTCAGTACATACATTGTCCAATAATTCCTCGAATACAGTTGATTTCAAGAATTTACCTTGTTTACATTGACTGACACTGATGCGGAAGCTGTTTGAAGGAAAATATGTGATTAATGTTCAAAAAACTTGTTTCTCTACAATGCACACACAAGTTTTTTTTTCTTCATAAAGATGATTCATTAGACCACCTTGATAAATCGGAAATGACATGATGGTTATTGTGTTTCATCAGCTGGCATATTCTTATGAAAATGAGGGTTCCTAAAGAAGGTTCTTGTGATCCTATTGCACCTCTTGAGCTACCACATTCATTGCATGCTTTTCACGGTGCGCCTCAAGCTGATACTTTGAACAAGGTATCAAATTCTGCAGTCCATTTTTTTCTTCATTATGGAAAAGCCATTTTCTTATGAAGTGTATTATGCAGCTAGAAATGTAGTTCAGCAAAGAGTATCTAGATATGCTCTGCCTATTTTGTACTCATGCTTAAGATATTAATCCTTTTTATAGATTGGAATACATCTAATATTTGATTGGTTTGGTTCAAAATAACTTTGTAATGTATACCTTACTAAGTTTTGCTTGAGAAGCCTGATTTTCTCGTGAATAAGTTAAAAATTAAAATGTGGGATCTGCTTTTACCTAAAGGTGCATTCTGCTTTTTTTCAGGAAGGCTATCATGTATTTCGGGGAGGATTTTGGAACTACTTCAGCATAGGTAAGAATTGTAATCTGTCTTTTGAAATACATCTTCAACTGGTCTTTACAATATTGTAGTACTCCATTTTGGCATTTCTAGTCCAGAAGAAATATTTTCAGTTGGTATACATATAGCCGGTTGTAGCAAACAATTATCAGACTAGATTGGTTTTATGACACCATTGTATATGTTGGTGAAAGCTAAAACCTACAGTATATCTATACTAAAAACTGTATTTAAGAGATCTACGTTTCATAGAATCAGTTCATATTTGAATTTTTTCAGTAGTGAGATGTTTCCTAGTGTGGCCGATTTGATCAAGAGCATAATTCTTGCGTTATCTGGTGTAATATTAATATTTTCATTCCTGAGTTGAGGTTTTTCACTTTCTTCCGTTAACTGCAGGAATGGATGCTCAAGTTTCACATGCATTTCACAGTGAGAGGAAGCTCCATCCAGAAAAGTTCAAACACCAGTTGGTTAATCAGGTCCTTATTGTCATTTGGAATATGGTGTTATAATGTTATATTTTCCTACATGTTGTCTATATTTATGTACTTCAACTGTTGGTCCTTTTGTCTTTTCATTTGTTCGATTACTTTTATATGAAGTATCTGATGTTCTTTTCTCTTTGTTCACGATTTGTTTAGAGGAATTATGCGAAGCTTGTCTGTAAACAAGGATGGTTTTGCACTTCTTTCATGCACCCATCGTCAAGGTTAGTTTTATAGTCAAGGTTAACCTGTATATATCGCTGGTCATATCATTTCTTTCTTCATTGTTTGAGCACATACCATTACCTTTCTCCCTGCCCGTATGCCACTATGGTTTGGGAAATAATTTTAGCAATAGTGTACTTCCATGAGATTCTCCTTTAGATGAAAACCTTGTACTGATACTGATTACAGTATCAGTAATTTTCTCTCGTTATTCATAGTGAATAGTGGTTGTTGGGTAGCGCCAACATTTTGCCTATGGCAAGACCTATGAGGGGGGATGGAGTGGCTTGAGTCGGAGTCATGATCGAATATGGCACTTGCTTGGAGCTTTTGGCATAATGATAAGCACTTGATCCTAACAAGTTGTATCAGAGTCAAGGTCACAATTTCCAAGAGCAACATGTTGCATGAGGCAGGTGTTGGGAGAGGGGGATTGTTAATGCCAACATTCTGCCTATGGCAAGACCCCATGAAGGGGCTGGAGTGGCATGGGTCGTAGTCATAAATCATAATCGAACATAGTGCTTGGTTGGTTAATAATAAAGTTGTGCCCTTGCTATTAACTATAGCTTTTGGCATGATGATAAGCGTTTCATCCTAACAATGATCCTTTCTTAGGACCATTCTCATGCTTTTGTATTTGCTTTTGATGTTAGATAGTCATGTAACAGCACATTTATGATCTTGGCATCTTTACACTTTGTCGCCGATTGTCTGTCCATATCTGTTCTGTGTTACATTAGTATGCGAAGATGATGATGAATGTAACAATGCCTCTCTTATAACTATTGTTTCATTTCAAACTGAACGTCGTTGATTGTATCTCTTTAATTTTCTGCGCGCAGAAACATTGCTCAGCTAGCAAATGTCAAAATAATGAAAAGGTCAGGTGAATGGATAGACCTACACATACCAAGCAGGTAGCAATATTGTTCTCTATTACCTACTGCATTACTTTCGCGCCTTTTTCTTAACCATATCTGTGGTTGGATATGCAGCATCAGGTCTATCGTCTGCCTTAATTTGCCCAGCTTTTCCGGTGGACTTAATCCTTGGGGAAGACCTAACAAGCAGAAGCTGCATGAGGTCAGTTTCGATTTTCTTTAAGTATCCTCTGCCCAAATCTAGTCTAAAAATGTCATGCATTAATAATTTAAAACATTTTCTGTACTTTAAACAGAGGGATCTTACTCCTCCATATGTTGATGATGGTCTACTTGAAGTTGTTGGTTTCTGCGATGCTTGGCATGGACTTATTTTGTTTACTCCAGGAGGGCACGGGACACGCCTTGCACAGGTTGTTAATTCAATAGAAACATGTTTGATTGATTATGTGTTCTTACTAATCGATCGTTAGATCATAGATGTATAATGTTATCTCTATTTCTACTCTTTTTTTTAGGCGAATAGAATACGATTTGAGTTTCACAAGGGTGCTGGTGAGCATACATTTATGAGAATGGATGGGGAACCATGGAAGCAACCACTTCCTATAGATGATAACAAAGTTGTTATAGAAATCTCTCATTTTGGTCAAGTGAACATGCTTGCTACTCCACATTGTCTATCAAAAAGTATCAATCTTCCTTCTATAGATCAAAGTATTTTTGAAGATGACTTGGTGGAGGAGAGGAGAAAGTTGGGTGCAGCTGATAGTTTCCGAATTCCAGATGGTTTCGATATAAAACATCGTGAACAGAGTTAACCAGTACATGTGTTAGTAGGATGTAACAGTCGTTCTCGTGAATTGTTACGCTAGCCAGGGAAATTACAGTTATAGGAAACAAAAAAGGTTAATTAGGCCTTTAGAATTAGCTTACATACAACAATTGTAGCATACTAGACAAATAAAAAGGAAACCAATATTGTAGTAATTTTTATCATGATATTTGAGTATCTTTTTGAATAGTTTTTTAACTATAAAAGCTTGTTATCTGTAATTCGTTATGAAGTTTATATATGCCTAATTTACGTTAAAAAAATATTAGATTAAGGACCATCATATTCTGGATAATACCATTTTTTTTTCATGAAGACAGAATATTACTTCCTCTTTCCAAATTTGTTATCTATAAATTATAATTTACCCTGATATAGAGAGTTTTAATTAAAATAAAAAGAAAAGAGACATGAAGTTTAAATAGTACTCCCTCTGTCCCTAATTACTTGTCCATTTTTCATTTTATAGTT